>RJWT010017228.1:0-19450 GCA_004365215.1 Cuniculus paca | reverse complement strand
GAGCAGAGTTGTTTTGATCCTTGAGTGTGCAAAAGAAATTCAACACATTTATCTATCCTTGCCATGTGAATGCATGCTCTAGCTCCAGAACACATTATCTTTAAAGTTTTGAATTACAACAAAATATATTAAATCATAGACATCCTTAACAAGAAACACCAAATAATAAATCTGGAAAACAGCTCTTACTTCTTTTGCCTCCTTATAACTGTTATAAACCATCATTTGGATTATCCTGTGTCCATGACAAAATCAAAGAGGCAGTATTAACTACTGGGCTGCCACACAGTCCTTTCTCTTACAAAAACCAACATTTCTCTTATTTCTGAAGCAGCAAAGAAGAAAAACCCAAGAATTCTGTAATCCAGCATGTCTATAAAACTTAGTGGCTCTATTTAAAAAATAGATTTGGAAAAAGACCCCTTCCCAACACCTCCACAACAGTTGTGTGAGTGCTTGATGGGTTACAGATAAGCAGCCTTCTAGCTTTTCTCACTGCTTTACCTTTTTTCCTAGCTGTGGGAGGAATAGAGTCCTTCAAAAATCCACGACTACTCAAAAACCCAGAATGTGACTTTATTTTGAATAATGTCTTTGCAGGTATCATTAAGTAAGTATCAAGATGAGGATCCTACTGGGTTATGGTAGATCCTAAATCTAGTGAGGAAGTCCTTAGGAGACAGTAAAGGAGAAAAATGCAGTAACAGAGGGCTGGTAGAAAGATTGCAGGGAATGGTTCCGCACCAAGGAATATCAAAGAAGGCCAGCGAGAGATGATTTTTCTCTAAGAATTTTCAGGGGGAACCCAGCCTGCCTCTACTTCTAGGAATTTGGACAGGATTCTGTTGTTTTAAGCCACCCAGTTGGTAGTAATTTGCTAGAGCAACCCTAGAAAACAGCCTCTCATTCAACCTGATTCCCTTGTACTTCCTCTTTGTTCACTGTGCTTTGGACAGTCGGCCTCTGGGATACTCCTTAGGCAATCAAAATACAGTCCTGTCTGGAGCTTGTCACTTTCTGGTCCTGTCTTGGTAGTACTCTTGCAGATGTGTGCATGGCTTGCCCAGACACTGCCTTAACACTTTGTTGAAAGAATACTGCATCCTTTAGTTCCTCCCTCACGGTTTTCTTTAAAATTACACTCTCCTCTTTCCTGCCCTCCCCCTTGATCTTTCTTTCTTGGCTTATTGTTTCCCTCGGCATTTATCACTCTAAGGCAAATATTTTGCTCTTTTATTTGCAAACTGCACAGCTGTGTCCTTTAGTTTGTAGGCTATGTAGGTGGGGATTTTTATTGTTTTGCTAACACCCACGTCCCAACACCTGGAGCACTGTGTGTTCAGGATTACACAGGCATAGATGAATAAATGTGTAAATTAAAGACATTTCTTTGACTTCAAACATCTATTTTCTAATGAATACATTCATCCACTCATCAAAAAATTATGTAAGCTGAGTGCTTTCATGAACGCTGCGTTATAGAAAACTTGGTCCCTGCCTTCAGGGAACTTAAAACTTAAAAAGCTAAAAAATACAGAACAAAAGAAAACAAAAAGAGTAAGTGAGGGTAATGGAAAGGAATCAGAAGAGAAAGTTGCACATCACATGCTGCCTCTGCTGGTATTTGTAATGTTTACAATATGTATATGTTTATCAATGAATTCGTAACTTACGATAATTTTTAGGAAGTCCTGATAGTGAAAGGCTCCTTCCAAAATTTCAAGGAGCTACAGAGCCTAGGAAGAGAGAGACTATTTAAGGCCAAAGGAGTTCAGGGACTGATTCTTGGAGGAGGTGGTATTTGAGCCAAGCTACGAGGAGGTATGTGATTTTGGTTGGAGAAGATTATCAGGACATGTCCCAAGGACAACGGATAACACTGACCTGGCAGATACACAGTATGTGCAGCCCTAGTGGGAGAGAGGCTTGGAAAGAAGAGCATGGACTTTGTACCATTTTAAGTTCACTGTTCTTATTCTGTTCCAGGGAGAGAGGAACAGGGGTGGGAAGAGCCTCTGTCATTCCATTATATTTGAAAGCCTTTATGACTCACACTAAGTTTCTGTGGATATTTGTTTCTTCTCATGAGCACGTACATTTTTGTGCTAAAGCCCCACACTCAACCCAAGATTCCAGCAACTCTGGTTCTAGTATAAACTGGCAAGTTAGGTGAATGAGAGAGGTAATTGAGTCTGCTTTTCACTCTTAGTTTGTGCCAGAGAGAAAAGGATAGTTGCCTTCTCTTTCTGGGCTCTCCATCTAAAGATTCAACAACTATTGTTAGAAGATATTTGAAAAAAAATTGCATGTGTATCTAACATATACACACTTTTCCCCTGCCTATTTAGATATCATGTATATTTCATTAGATATAAAAAATCTAGAGATGACTTAGAAGATACAGAAGGATGTGTGTAGGTTATATGCAAAAGCTAGGGTATGTCATATGCGTATCCACCAAGTTCGGTATCTGTGAGGGTCCTATAACCAATCTCTCGTTGATGGTGAGGGTTGATTACTGAGAAGGGAAAATTTTCTAAGTTCCCATTGCCTATTTGTCTGTAGCATTTGTCACCTCTAATCAATCCATCCAAATTTGCCAGCTCTAACATCTGAAGCACCACACTTTCTCATAAGCATATGCACTCTCCATCAAACCGTTTTGCACATAGTAGGTACTTCTTGGTTTTGATTAATGCAAGTTGTTTACTGATCTTCTTTGTCCCTCTTATCTTCCTTAGATGTCAGTTCACCTTGTGCTTATCACCTCCCATTGCCTTTCTGGGTCGCAGAGTCAAGCACAGGCCAGGCACCCAATCAACTCATCAAACCGAGCTTGATTCTGCAGGAATAGATCCCAGGTTTTTTTACTACTCCAATTCTTATATCCTTGCAAGTAAACTTCACATCTTCACTTCTGACAAAACTTTCTCATCCAATTCTGTATCTCCTGCAGTGCAACATTTAAATGAACAATGAATGTGCAGTCAGGGACAGGGGTCACAGTCCTCACCGTGCTCTCTGCTGAGCATGTGCATTTGGAACAAACGCTGGACACCTCCATTCCTCCTCTCGTCTGCAAAACAAGATGATAATTACCACATCCAAATCTCAATTAGAAAATAAGAGAAGATGGCTGAGTGTACTTTGACAGCATTTGTAGCGTCTCTACACCACCACTCTGGTGACAGAATATTTTTTGCTAGATTTTTGCCACTATCTTGCAACACTGAGTCTCTCTATAAAGCCTACAACCTCTTAGAATTTTCTTTCCTATTAATGACTCATTCACAATTTTAAATTTGGCTATTTTTTAAACTGTTTTTCACTATCTTTAAAGTAGTTATTTGAGCCAGGCATGGTGATGCAGTCCTATAATCCCAGCACTCGGGAGGCTGAGGCAGGAGGTTCGTTGCAAGTTTGAGACCAACCTGGGCTACAAAGTGAGCTCAAGGCCAGCCTCAGCTGCATAGCGAGATCCTGTCTCAAAAAGACCAAAAAAAAAAAAAAAGTATTTACTTGAGTGCAAAATATATACCAAAAATATTTTTACAAAGAAGAAACACAGACAATAACACAAAACTTTCTTTTCAAGGAACTAGATATGCTAGTAGTATAAATGAAACAAATTAGTGTATATATTAAAATATTTTTGAAACAACAGAATAGATAATTTGAGGAAGTACAGTATTTGAACTTCTCCCTACTTTCTATTTGCCTCTCTTCTGACTTATTCTTTGTTCCTATTTACTTTTGTGTTTCTCATATAAAAGAAATTGTGCTTTATTTAAGCTTGTGTGTCTGACTTATTCACTTAATGTTCTCAAGTTGCATTCATTTTCCCATGAAGGCCTCAGGTTTACCTTTTGGGCAGTGTAATACTTCAGTGTGTATAAATACCACATTTTCATTATCTATCCATCTATTGATTGACATATACATTGTTTCCAAGATCCAGCTATTATAAATGGTGTTGCTATAAACATTGGTTTGCATGTAATCCTGTAATATGATGACTTTAACTCTTTTGAGAATGATACCTAGCAGGGGGAGAACTGAGTCAAATGGAATTTCTATTTTTAGCTTTTTGAGAAATCTCCTCAACTGATTTCCATAGTGGTCGTACTAGTTTACATTCCCACCAACTATGTAGAAGTGTTCCTTTTTCCCAACATGTTTGCTAGCATTTGTTATTAGATTTTTTGATGATAGTCATTCTTCCTACTGTAAGATGGTATCTCAGTGTTGTTTTAATTTACAATTCTCTGCTTGCCAGTGATGATGAACATTTTTTCAAGTGTGTGTTGGCCATTTGTACTTTTTTCTGAGAAGGATCTGTTTATTTCAGTTGCTCACTTTTTGACTGGGTGTTTTACTATTCTTGCTGTGCCTTTTTTTGTTGTTTTCTTTATTTAATTGTTCTTCAGGATTATTGGTTATTTCTTCTAAACACATTTCACATTTGTCCACTCTAGTGTGGGGACTTATATAAACCCTTCCTTTTGTATTCTAAGTGATGTCTTCTGTCAGAACACCTCACAGGTCACTCCTATTCAGACATCATCATTACTTATTTTTGGAGAAGACTCCTTAGGTCATTTTATTTTCTAACAGAAATCCCCCAGTTGTTCTCCTTGTTCTTCTTTTGTTCATTTTTGCATGGTTATTTTTTTGTTCTTGTAGTTAATTACTATTTTCAAAATATCTATTTCATGCTCAGGTTGTGTGCAAGATTCTGGGGATGAATAGGAAAAAACTCATGACTTCAGGAAGATTCTAGGGTTCTCATCAGAATAAAGATTTTTACCTTCTACATATATCCTGCTTCTCTAATTTTATTTCCCACCCCCCTGCAGCACAATACTCTCTTTCAACCCTGTAGTAGACGCTTGGATTTTTCCCTCTTTCATGAATAGCACATTATTCTCAATTTGACTTTCAGATATTGTTCATGCCAGTCTCCAGTGTAGAACACCCTTAATTTGTTAAGCAAACGTGTATTGACCACCCTTGCACAAGGGACTTCCCATTCTATATCTTCATCAGGGTCGATTTAAAACATACTTTGTCCCCATGGAGTTCAAATCTAAAATCCTAATGCCTTCATTTCCTTTAGGGTCATACTAGATACTGACTTATTTATTGCCTTGCATTTTACTTAACTGTTACATATCTCTCTTATGAATGCTACAGTTATAAGATCAAGAAGTGAAGAGTTATTGTCAACTTCCTGTATCTCCTTCTTTCATCTTTCCCCCATCACACAATGAGCTGACCCCAGGAAATATTTTGAGGATACTTTATAATAAAATACAGTATTGAAGAATGCAATACTGGCCCACATCCCATTCTCACTGTGATAAGACAACTTATTAATATTCTATGCAAGATTAGTTCTGTCAGTGTTAAGCAAACACAAAAAGAACTTACACATTCAAATGTGTTTGAGAAGTAATGAATTCAATTAAGTTAAACCAAATTACAGTAGGACTTCTTAAATCCTTAGCATTTAATATGCTGACAAACATCAATTTTTTTTCTAAAAGGAACTACTGTTTTCCCAAACTCATTTGCTAATTTCAAAACTCAAACATTTTTGTTATGACACTATTTTGGAGTGGGTGCTAAACAATCACATTTCCAAAACTGCCAATTTTAGATTTCAGCAAACCTGAGAATTTTTGGAGTTCAGTTCCAAATTTGTAATAGTTATTGGGAGTAGCATATGACTTTATTTCATCTCATTGCTTTATCTGATTGCTTGATTATCAGTAGTAAGAGGTATAGTAGTGAATATAAAGCGAGGTAAATACAGAAAATTTTAAATGAGGTCACTATTAAGGAGTAAAAGAATAGTGACAGGTTCATACACTTAAGCTGCAGGGGTTTCTTAGGTTGAGAAGCAGGAGGACATAGGCAAGGAACACCAGAGGAGAATTTGGGAGACCTGGCTTCCATTCCTAGCTTTGTCGTCAATTGCTCCAAAATTTGAACAGGTAATTTAATGTCTCCAGCTCTCATGTATTTATATTACCATTTTATAAAATGGGGGCTTAGAGTAATAAGTACTGAAATACCACTCAGATCTGATCTATATATTTCTGTAATATAGATGGCTTACATTTTTAGTTGTGCTTTACCTCTGCATACAGATCCATAAAACATACTTAGAGACATAGGCATGTTGCATGAAATATGAGAAATCTATGACAAGGTGTGTGTAGGCTACTGCTTTTTGTTTCATAGTCTCTCTGGTGGTTTGTGTGCAGTTCCAGGAGATAATAAGCTTTGCTTATTAGCTTTGAAATGTCATTTGAGTTACTCATTCTGAAATGAAGAAGCAATGACTGCTTAGGGAATTTTTAATGTGAAGCACAGACCTAAATCATCACTAATGCATTGTAATGTGACTTTCCTAATGGCTTCTTTAGAAGGTTGCTAATGGTTCATTTTTGGCCCTTCCTTTAATTGTGCCAAATAACAAGAATGTAGGCATTTGGCCACAGTTGACAAGGAAATTTTGAAGACCATCCAATTCACTTATTTGTGAATTACCACAAATTTGAATTCTCCAACAGAGAAAGATAGGCTAACTTTAGTCTATTACGAAAGTTTTTTCTCACTTTGGGAACCAAAGGTTTTCTTTTATTCTGTCCTACTCTTTTAACATACTGCTTCAAGGAAATGAAACATCAAACTACTTTCTCCATTTCCTCTCTGAACTGTTTGTTCTAATACTCCCCAAGCAGGTTTTTGCTTTAGTAAATAACCTGAAAGGGCAAATAACTCCACATAACCAAGGTTTACCCAGTGCCTCCTGACCATGTGTGAGGGGCAGTGTTGATTTTTCAGGAGTTGCCCAGCTGTTCTAACTAAAATGGTTAGAATGGAGAGAGGTCACAGTCTACTTCTCTGGTAAGAAAGTAGCCACAAAAGCATTTTAATTGCTATGCTTATTCAGTTTCCTGTACTTTTGAAAGAACTACCAGTAGATAGTGACAGATTAATGGTCCTTGTAAGTACAAGATACAGTTAAAACTACTGGAAGGAACTCTTTGCATCAAAATTATAAACATAATTGATGATCACTTATATAATGGAAATGACTCAATAATTCAATATCTATAAAATTGTTTATCTCCAAATTGTATTTTACTTAACGTACACTCATTTTTTTCACCATATGGTTAGTCTGCAACTAGGTGAAGTCAGACCTTCATTCTTTGGCTTATTTACCACAATTTATCCAAGAAAACACAAGGTACCATCTTCTGCTCATAAATTGTTGGTATTATTATATGACTGAACTTTGCCCATTGTGTGACTGTCATAAAATAAGCTTTATCATCAAGAAGTAATCAGATTGTAAATAAAAAAAGTAAAGAAAAGAAAAAGAAAAAAAACTATCAATGTCAGGAAATGTATGTGTTGGAAGAGTTGGGAGGAAGCTTAAATGATGATCGAGGATAAAATCATAAATAAGAGAATATCTTCTAAGAATCTTGGGCTAATAAAAACTTGGAGAAGAAAGATAGGGAAAGCAATAACTCAGTAGTGACTGGTAGGGGCCACTGCATAGTGTAACAAGGAATGTGTAGAGAAGCTGTATGGATTTCCTGAAGGGGCTCAAAACCTGAGGTTACATTTGAGGAATAAGTAGAAACTGATCAGGTAAAGAGGAGATCCTTATAGATACAATATTGTGATGGCTAAGATTAATTGTCAACTTGATTCATACAAGAACCACATAGGGGATCAGTGAAGCACAGTTCTAGGTGTGTCTGGGTGGGTCATGGAGACATGAACTTGGGTAGTTCAGGCAGCGGCACAAATACTACTGATTACTTTTAACAGAGTGAATGTATTTGAAAATTTAAATTTTAGTCTATTAGTAACTATATGTAAAGTTTGGGCCAAAATGATGTGGTTGTTCAAGTGATAAGCACCATAAAAAAGAAACCAAGTACTATGAAAGTATAAAGAAAGTAGGAAGAAAGATGCCTTGAGGGCATCTCAAGAATCAACAAGACCCTGTTGATTGCAGGCTCAAAGGTGAAAATTTTAAACCTTTCATTTGAAAAGAGAATCTGTGGCCTTCCTGCTCAAGAAAGGCCTTTTACTCAAGAAAGACCTCCTAGGGAATTTTTTCTTTGGAATTCACATTACTGTGCTGAGCTATTCTGTTTCTCAGAGGCTGCAGTCATAGTTCAAGGGGGCCTGGCTATTGCTTCCACTGGCAACAGACCTTGACGTCATCCACATGATGCTGATTTTACTGATCTGCCAAATCCAAGAGTTGTGGGATCAAGGAGGCTTCCATCTAGATTTTGAAAGAGTCCTGGGAGGCAAGCAAGGAGTCTATCTCTCAGAAAACAGAGTAAGAAGCTATGATGATGAAACCACAGATACAGTGAAGACCTCAGGAAGTCAGAGATGGCAACAACATGGGCTACATTTAGAGGCATTCTGCAAACTACGTATAGACTGAACTCTTATAACCAGCAAAGCCATAAGAGTCAGGTTACCTAAGTACACTGTAACTCACATCTCCTTACCACAAGCCCCAGATGCTAAATATGGAGCAATAAGACTTAACATTTGTCCCATTGGGTTTTGGTATTGTGTTGGTCTCATCCTCTTCAATCCCCCAATTCCTTCCTTTTTGGAATGACAGTGTTTGTCCTGGGCCATTGTACCTTGAAATCATGTAGCTTTATTTGATTTTTACAGTTTCACAACTAAGAGTTTGCTACAAGTCTCAAAGAAGACTTTGTCTTGTATTTTAAAAAATGTTGGAATTGTTGAGACTTTGGGGAAGGAATTATTACATTTTTGTTTATATGCACAATAGTTGTGTCATATTAGATGAAATTATTAACTTAGTATTGCCTTTATTTGGAGGTTAACTATGGCTTAAGGAGACATGCTTTAGTGCCACATTGACAAGAGTTGGGATGTGATAGTTAAGATTATCAATTTAACTGACTTTGGAACCACCTAGGGATTAGCAAGGTACACTTCTGGGTGTGCCTGGGTGGGTCATAGAGGCATGACTTTGGGTAATCTATATGATCTTTAGACCTTTTCTCTCTTATGTTGTTACACCATTCTGCTCCTCAGATTCCATGAAATAAGCATCTTTATTCCTCCGCATTCCCACTTTTCTATTCTCCCTTTGAGCCAGAAAACCATGAATTAAATCCCTAGAAACCATAAGCCAAATTAAATTTATCCTCTTTTAAATTTTGGGTATCAGGTATTGTGTCTCAATGACAGGAAAGTTAATTTATACAAATAAGAATGCAGTGAAAAAATAAAGAATGCAGTGTGCTATAGAAATGCAAAAATATTTCTTACGAAGGATGAAGGTATTTGTACAAGTGTAGAGCTATGAGGCTAGAATAACCAGCAATGCTCTCATATTAAAGAGGCTTAAATAGCAAACAAATGTTATTTTTTTTTAAATCTTTGTTTGATAGTAAGAAAGAGCCTTTGAAAACCTATGAAAATTTCTTTCCTATTCTCAAAATACATATAATTTTCCTGGACACTAAGACTGATTAAGAGCGGGGTTTCCATATTTCTTTCCACCTTTGCCTCTTTCTCCTTTATTACCATCATTAAATTACCTTCTTGGGATAACTAATTATCAATGTAACTTTCATATTTTCCCAGAATTCATATAATCATATATAAATATGTAAAAGCAAAGATGGAATTGTCATTGTGTAAAGTATCTGCTATTATATATAATTTTCTATATATTGCTTTTCTCAGTGTCTTTTTTAAATTCCTCCAGATCAACTTACATTTTTATGCACTCATACAATGTGAATTATGATATTTTCTTATATTTCATTTAATAATTTATTTATCTGCTGACATGGTTTTTCTTTGTTTCTACTCTACACATACATATAAACATGTGTATATATCCAAACAAACTGGTGTTTATATCTCTATGGCAAAGGTTTAATTTTAATGAATTATCAGGTACCATTCCCAAAACCTAACATTATGATAACATTTCTGGTAGTAGCATATGAGAGTCTCTCCAGAACTAGGTGTTATGGTTCTTTATCACTCTGGACAGTCCATTGTTTGTCAAATGCCATTTGATTTTTGCCTTTTTATCTTAGAACATCTCTGCTTGTATTTCTTCACTATTTGGATTTAATCTTCTAGGAATTTTGTTCACCCAATTTTGTTGTTATTTTTTCTAGTTAGTTTTTGAGTTTTTTTCCTATCCTTTCCAATAATGGCATTCACTCAAAAGCTATTGTCTATCTCTTGAATTTACAAATAGTATATTTTACATTAAAAATGATGTAACTTTTGTATGCTATCTTTTCATTTACACTGTTGGAAATTTCTGGTTAAGTTAAAGTGACTTTCCCCTAATTAAAAAAAAAAAAAGCAAAACTGCTTTCCTTTCTTCTGTTTTACATATGTGATTGTTTAGATAATCTTGGAAGATTTTTTGGTTTTATACATTATAATTAAGTCTGTTATCCATATGGTATTTTTTTTTGTATACAACGTAAGTCAGGGACATAATTTCATTTCCTTCTTGTTAAATAGCCCATTGGGCCAACATTATTTATTAAATAAGATGTCTTTTCCTAAACTGAATTGAAATACAACCTTTATCTTATGTTAAAATCTTCTATATTCCAGAATCTATCAATTATATTTCTTTGATCTCTTTTTTGTTCCCTATATCATGTTGTGTTAATAGCAGTGTTGCAGTACTTTCTACAGTCAGTCATATTACTCAACATTCTTTCACAAAATTTTTTCCCTCTCTTATTTCATATATATATATCTCAACATCATTTGATCCAACTCAAAAAATCTCACTGACGTTCTAATTAGAATTACATTAGTTTATATATTAATTTTGGGCACAATGCTACCCCAGTTTTCCTTCTTCAGGTTCTGCCTTTCTTGAGAAATTGAAGGATTCTCATGGCAAGATATGAGCAGAGGTGTAGTTTGATGGTATCCTACAGCAGCAGGATTGGGATGGATCAGACTTCAGTAGGACTCACTGAGGCAGACCATTGTGAGGTTACTGCCACCACCCAGAAAATGGAGAGTCCACTTTGAGTCAGTGACAGTCAGATGGGCTAAACAGGGACTGAAAATAGTATTTTTGGAGATGTTATTTTTAATAGCTTTATTGAGATATAATTGCTAAGGAAAAACTGCATATATTTAATGTATACGATTTGATCTGTTTGGAGCAGCATGGGTTTTTAACAACATATTTGCAAGTTAGGGAGACAGAGGAGTCTAACAACTCAGGATCTCAGTTAGATGGAGCCTGCATTCATGTTTGTGCCATTCATAAAAAGAAGTCAAAGTATGATAAACATTTCCAAGAGAAGAGAGACAATGAGCCCAATATTCGCCACGTTTCATTTGAAGTGCCTAGTAATAGATAGGAATTTGGTACTGCAGTGAGACATGTAGGGTAGAAGTACAAAGAGGATGTCATGGTGATAGAGCTGGGGGGAGAGAAAGAGAAAGAGACAGAGAGAGGAGCGAGACAGGGACAGAGAAGCAGAGACAGAGAAAGAAAGACAGAAACAGAGAGGAACAAAGACTGAGCTTGTTCCAAAAAGATGGCTGAAATAAGGTATACGTTTATAAAAGCAACACTTCCACTTTCTCTTTGAAACATCACATTGAACTTCATGCTTAGCAAAGTGACAAAGAATTTTGTCACTACTTGTAAAGAAGCCATCCTGAGGTTGATTCTTCAAGTTTTCCCCAAAGAGTTAGCAGTAAGGATTCAACTCCTTTTGGACATTGGTCTGAGCACACCTGACAAGCGTAGCTATCTGTTTTATTTATGGTGCTGAGGGAGTGTACTCACTAATTTAGGCAACTAAAAAAAAAAGACAAACAAACAAAAACACTTTTACTAACTGGAGTAAAGACTTTCACATTTGTACATATTCATCCACATGCATGCAAACCCACACCAGCACACTTGTTTGCTGAAAAGCTCCTCTTCAATTTCTTCATGTTGCTCATGCTTTTTGGTGAGCTGCCATGTTTATTTCTAATGACAAATTTCTTTAGGGAATGTGTCTCTTCACCTCCAGTGATAATATTATCAGTATAGTCACATAGAGGTCCTGGATGGGGACCGCTTTGTTAAATGACATTTGGCAACCGTCTGATGAGGTTTAGCCAAGTGCCATGCCAGATAGTTAGTAACATAATGCATCACGGGTTAGATGCCAATGGTTCTTGGATCGTTTCCTCTCTGCTTATGTGCCGTGGACCCAGGGGGTGACTAACAAAGTGGCACACTTTATTCATCTGTGAACAACAGCAAGTGCAAATGAACCCTGGGAATGAGAGCACTCCTCGTGCTGCAGAGAAAAGAAAGCTTTGGTGGCTCATCCTTAATTCTGCACTGGTCTCTAGGCTTATCCATACTGATGAGTCCCACATTTCCATACAGCGATTTGAATTGAAATGTGAGACCATTCAATTTCTTAGTTACATGCATTCAAACTTCAAATGAGCCCCTGTATGAGAATAAGAGATATTTTGCATTGAACTAATTGCATTGAATTAACAAAGTTAAACTCCTTACTCCAAATCCAGGCTCCTTTTTATTATAAAATAGTACTTAGGATGCTATGTCATACTCAGCCTATTACATATTTAATGTTATGTGCCATTCTTCCTATTTCTTCACTTAATAAGCTTTTATGAAAGATGTACTATGTTCATTAACAGGATCGGTGTTGCCCACATCCGTGTACCTTATTTCTCCTTAGTGTTTTTACCTGTTTCCTTCTTCTCTAATATAATGCGCCTTTCTCTATCCAGAAGAACATTACCAATTCCTTTTTATTTCAGTGGTCTTTTATCTATTTTATACTCAGTTATTTTAGTTCATATGTAATCTGAAATCCAAAGTATGTTTTTTAAAGTTGCAGATCTATTCCTACTTTTCCTTTTTTTTATCTTCATCAGTCATTTTTGGTTTATTTGGCAAAGATCATATTGTATTTCTGTCCTTAGTTTAATTGAATCGACAGGAGATTATCTTTGAAACACTATTTTCTAAAACACTGAAAAAATAGCTGGGTGTGGTGGTGCACTTCTGTAACCCCAACATTCAGGAGGCTGAGGCAGGAGGATCATCACAAGTTTGAGACCAGCGTGGGCTACAAAGTGAGCCCAAGGCCAACCTGAACTGCAGAATGGGACTCTGTCTCAAAAAGACAAAAGAAAAAAAAAGGAATAAAAGAAAAGAAATATTTTTTTTGGTGGTACTGAGGATTGAACTCAGGACCTTGTGCATGCTAGGCAAGCACTCTACCACTGAACTACATCCCCAGCCCAGAAAATAAACATTTTTTTATGAGTCAGGCAAACAGAAGTATCTAAATTTTCCTGTTACTAATGTCCATTTTCAGGACACTCCTGGACATACCTGCTAAACGGAAGCTCCACCACATGGCATCCTGCACTAATAAAATGACTGTAGCAGCAGAGGAGATGACTTTACCAAGGGTAGAAGTGACTTTGGCTTAATTTTCCCAAAATTAATTGGCTCACAGTGGTTTAACAAAGGGACAGGCTATTAAATAGTCCATAGTGGTAGCCCCAATTTTATTCGATGATATAGTATGACAGTCTCTGTCACTGCTGCTATTTATTACATGCACCTTACATTCAGGCTTCTGAGGTCAATGTAGCCTTATCTTCTAAGCATTGAACTCTTCCAGGAAATAACTCAGGTACACTAACAAGGAAGATTCATTGTCATGTAAAAGCCACGCTCCAGCAGAGGAGAGACAGCAAAACACATCTATTTTCCAAGGTCAGAAAGTTTCAATTTAACTTTTAAACTGTAGAAAAATACAACTTCTACTTTTTTCTGTCATGTCATTGCATTCACATAGTAAACAGAGATGTCTTTCAGAAACTGAGTGTGAATGAATAGCAAAAACATATATAGTGCCTTTGCCAATTGGCATTCTCAACCAACATCTACTTATTCCTCCCGAAGTAAGACTACCAAAGATTTTGTAACTATCCAGAAATAGTTATCAACCTAGAGGGCTGATTTTTTTTTTGAGATAGGGTCTCACCATGTAGTTCAGGCCGGCCTTGAATTCACTTTGTAGCTCAGGCTGGGATTACAGGCATGCACCACCACACTTAACTTCTGGGGAATCTTTTCTAAAATATTAACATAATAATAGAAAGTTTATATTGGGCATCTTTGCCACCTGTTGGGCACTGAACCATGCAATGAAATATATTGTTTCAGTAATCCTTCCAACAATTTACAAGAAGGTGCCATTACTGTTTTATTTTACAGGTAAGAAAATAGAGCCCAAAGACATAAAGAAACTGATTAATCATATCGAGGTTTTCAGAGTAGAACCAGAGTTTGAACACAAGGAGTTTGACTGCCTTCTTAATTACTAGTAAGAAAGGTTAACTCTTAGGACTCCTCCACCATCATTAAAAGTTGTCAGTAAAAATAGGAGCAACTAATTATTGATACTTACTGTATTTCAGTGAGATGGTTAAGTCCTTCCAAGTTATAGCAGGGAGAGAGTGAGAATATTCCTTTTCTATTTTCATTTCTCTACTCTAATGAAGAACTATTCAATTGCTAGAGACACTAAAATAGCATCGTGCTGCGACCCACGCGGACCTTGAGGTTCCTAAGGTGAATGAATAACAAAAACTATGCGAGAGGATGAAAAATAAAGAGACAAAGCTGGGGTCAGGTGGAGCCCTTACTCTTCTGATGGGAGGAAAGGAACTGCCCCCTCACTGCAGGGGAGTTTGTTTATCCATTTTAGCAACTAGCACTAGCAACTAGCATTTTAGCAATGTCACATGACGCCCTGTTGTCCTAGCAACCCTCTGTTTGGATTGTCTCAGCGCTAGGTGCTCTCTGGGCTGAAGCAGCTTCTTCGCGTGGCTTGCCCCGGGTGCTCTTGGGACGGCCATGACCCAGCCCTGCACATGTGGTCAATTTTCAGCTTCAACAGCTCCCAAGACATCCATGTCCCTTTGTCATCCTGTGTCCCCTCATCTTGCTTTATTTCTCTCCAAAGATTTTTGCTCTACCTGAAATTACTGTTATTGCCTTTTATATTGCACGTCGTTGGCCTCCTCTCACTTGACTGTAGACACTGCCTGTGTTTTATTAAGTGCTGCATCCCTAGGGTCAGAACTGTGCCTTAGAAATGTTTGGCAGAAAATAAATACCTGTTCAGTGATTAAATGAATAAATACAAAAGGGGCCAGTGGCTCTCACGAGCTGTCCTTATTGCTCTTGCATCCTGGGAGGAGCATGGCTACCAGCCTTTCCACTGTTTCTTCAGAAGAATTGAGCTTGGAGCAGGCCATTAGTTTTGCACCCAGCACCACTTGGAAGTATTTTGGCTCTTTTCCTCTCACGTGGCCCTTGCCTAGAAGAGACATTGATAACAGGGTCAACATGAGACAGCTCTAAAACCATGGCTGGCAAATCTTCCAGCTCTTATTAGCTGAATAGAGAATGGTACACTTGCCCTTGAGACCATTTTCTCAGATCTTCCATTAATGCCAAGTTAACAATATTCTATCCATTTCTCTTCTAGCGAACAAGTTAAATTTCTAGGTCTGCTTTTCTCCTCCTTGAATAAAATTACCAAGAAAAAAAAATGCCCAAGGACTTGTCTCCAAAAGCTGACTGCCCCAGGCAACAGCCTGGCTCTTTTATCTCCTGAAAACTCTTCCTACTTCTATCCATTCCCAAGTTTGCCATCCTGGCCTTCAGGATGCCACCAATCTATACATACTATGTGGCGTCTGACCCCAGAATAAGTATTTGTTGTGGTGAGTTGACTATGATATGCAATGATGTCTCCTGGAATTTAACTTTTGCCTATTTCTTCATTTTCCTCTTCCTCCCAGTGGAATTACTTTATAATTTCCTCTTGGTCACCTCCTCTGTCTCAACTCAAAGCTCTTGCTCATGTGGGAAGGCTCATAAATTCCCCCTCAATTAGGCAACAATTTCTACTCTCCCCCATCCTCTTCCTTTATATGTCCACTCATATCAGTGCACGCACCTACGAAGCAGTGAGGCACTTTGCAATGTGACAGTGGGAAGGAAAGTCATATCCAGAAGCACCGTTCAGTTTCTTTGTAAATAATCTCTCATAGAAAAGATGCTGGTGTCAGTACTGTATGGTATCTCTTAAATTATTCCAAGATTTGCATGTTGCTTAAATAGAAAATGGGCCATTTGTGGCATCAAAAGCAGAACATATAGTGTCTGCACATTTCTAAGTACTAATTCTATTTGCTTGCAAATTGAATTTGCTGTATTATGGCCTTTTGAGAAAACAAAGAGAAACTGATCTTTCTATGTTTCTGATAAAAGAAGAAAGCAGTTCATAATTTTGGCCATTAGGAAAGAAGGCTTACAGCACCTTCTTTTCTTGAAATGAATGGTCTCCTTCTCAGACAGGCGAAGCCTGGATCTAGGCAGATTCCCTGTCCCTTCTCACACACTTGTACATCCTACTCCAAAGGCCAAGGACTTGAACCTCTCCTGAAGCCAGTGAGTAAAACTAATTTATTATCATGAGACAGAGCAGGACTGGCCTGAATCACATGTGAATACCACTGGGCCCTATGTTTTGTACACAATAGGGATCAGTAAAGTATGACTGACTGGTTCCTATCCCTCATTTCTTGAAATCTCCATCTCTTGTGGTTGAATGAATCATGGTGGGGACAATCCAGAAGAGAGGTGTCATCAGTCCTTCAGAGAGACTACAAAATGAGCGGTGAACAAGACTGATGACTTCCTGTTGTAATGGAAGGTAGTGTTTAGTGGGCATTGCCATGACACCATGTGCAGGTTTCTCTGTGCAGCACTTCAGCATTGTACTACACTTGTCATTCTATGTACCTGCCTCTTAGACCATGAGCAGTCTTAGTCATCTTTGTATGCACATTGCTAATTTGTCTCTAGTTCCAGTCAGTCACACAGTGGTAATCTGCAGAATGAATGAGTCTGATCACCATCACATAGATCATATATGAAAATAGAGGACTTTGAAGTGCTCTTTGTATGTGTACATTTGAGGAAAGTAACAGAAATCCTAAAATTCACAATGACTTTGGTAAAATGAATTAAAATATGATAGCATTGAAGACTTTGTACCATAGTCTGTTCAAGCAAGGAGACCAAGAATAGTGAATGATGAACAGCATTAGGAAAGAGAGTAACCATTCAAAACACAGAGCTAGCAGCACTCACACATCAGTTGGGTACAGAGAGGGGGCAGAGGATGAATGAAATTGTGTTTAGATGTTCCCCCAAAGCCTCACGTGGTCATAGGTGGAGCATTTTTAGAGGTGGCTGGATCTAAAGTGTGTGATCTTGGAATTGATTCATGGTGAATGCTAGGCTCCAGGGCACTAGAGTTCAGGCGGTGAGTGCCTCCCACCCCAAGTAACCTGGATAAGACAAAAGGGTCAAAAAGACATTATTATGGTCTCTTGCTTACTTGCTTTTGCTGTCTGCTACCTGCCATGAACTGTTTTCTCCTTTGCGATGCCCCTCTGCCAAGCCACCCTACCTTGGAGTCAGTGAATTATGGATGGAAACCTCTACAAACTGTGAACTAAATAAACCTTTCCTCCTTTAAATTTGGGTGCCAGGTATTTTTGTCTCAACAAAAAGAAAAGTAACTAAGACAGAGACAATTATACTAGAAATTCATTGACAGAAAACCAGTGGTTTCAGCGTAAGAAAGGAGTACAGTATACTGCAGCCCAGTACACCTGCATATTTTGCCTGTGTGTCAGATGCACTTAAATTCAGTGGAAAGTTTTCAAATAAAACCTGAATTTGGAATACAGGTACGAAGAAAGTTTACCTTTTGTTTTAATGAATTAGGAAAAATACATGCAAATGCAGTTCATGCACTCAAGAGGTGTATCATCTGTGGTCTTGGCTGCCATTCTTCAGGGTGACTGCATTCAACATTAGATATGAACTTTGTTTTCTATTTGTTTTAATTTCCCATTTGCCTTCTTAAACATAGATTTAAATTGCGAAGTATATTTCCTTCATAATATAATAGAAAGCAAAATTCTTCACAAATTAAATTAAGAACTATTAGGTTTTTAAGTACTTATTTGTATATTAGGGTGGCATATTCATGTCCTCTCTCTCTCTTTCTCTCTCTCCCTCTCTTTCTCTCTCCCTCTCTCTTTCTATCTCCATTTTCTTTCCTTTGCTCTCAGTGTATCTCTTACTTTAAATTATTGACTCTGGTAAAAAAAAATAGCAATACTGTCAGATGAGAAAAACATTTATAGAGTCAACTTCGTACAAAACTCAATGTACAAGTACAGGAAGTCCCCAGAGCTGCCAGTATACTGTGACAGTTTACAGCTTTTCTGAATTAGACATTTGCGTGTAGTTTTTCTCTAAAACTTCATCTTAATGTTCTTAGGCTAGGCAAGTTCCATCTGGCTAAAAAGTGAAATGTCTTCTCTCCCCTTTTTCTCATCAATGTCATAGCTGCATTCTTTTCTCTAATGTGCTCCCAACGTAGCATTTGGGCACCTTGTCATCACCTCCCACTGAACACCCTTAAGGCCACATCCTTCTTCTCTCCAAAGTACCCTGCCTGAACCCCAATTTCTCCTGCCCCAAGCCTTCCATGGTTCTTCTACTTCTTGCTGCAATATGAAGCTGATCCTTAGCCTGAAGAGCATGGTATGGGTGAAGGCAACTGATCTCTAAGTCACACCATTATGGATTCAAATCTGCTTCTGAATACTTGGGTGAATTAACTCTGTGAGCCTATAAAAGAGATAACACTACCCATAGACAGTGTTTGTAAAAATTCACTGAGTAGCCCAGGGCTTGGCATTCCTTCAGCCCATCTATTTTTATTGAGCACCTATTTTGTGCCAGACAAAGTATTTGGCTCTGATATAAAAGACTCTGTCCTCCTAGAGCTCCTAGTATAGTGCTGTAGTCAGAGGTTGCAGGGAGAAAGATTATAATCAGCACAAAGAATTTATAATATTATTTATGATGGTTACCCAGCGTTAAACACAAGAAAGTGCAGGAAATCTGTCCACAACACCAAAGTCTGTTCTGGGAAGGCCCAAAGGTCAGCGGTGGAAGCTAGAAAGTTTATGCCAGCAAGATCAAGGATCTGTGCTAGTAGGTTGAGGATTCTATAGTGAAGCCAAAAGTGACACTCAAATAAGGACCAGGGCTCCCCGAAAAGTACCACAGCCATCCTCAGTGACAGTGAGGTCCCGTGCTCCTCCGACGATGAGAACAGTCAAGTACATGCCAGGAAGCCAGCGCGACAACTTCTGGAGTTTAAACAGCAACCATCTTCCCCTCCGGAGCCAGGAAGCGATGCTCCACATA
>RJWT010017227.1:0-19447 GCA_004365215.1 Cuniculus paca | reverse complement strand
GAGAGGAAAATAGATCAAAAACAGAAAACAGAAATAACCCTAAAATATAAAACAAGCCAAATTAAACTGAATTTTAAAAAGGCCTCAACTGGACAGAAAAAGGAAAACCAATCAAACAAACATAGACAAGTCAACAGAGTAAAAACCCTCTGGTATTTGCAGTTCTGTGGTAGGTCCAAGTCTGATCTCTGAAATGTACTGTTTATTCCAGCCAATTTTGCAGCGGGATTTGTACCGCATATAGGGCTGATCTTGGCCTCTGGTGGCAGTTGGGATTGGTGTTCTATTGCTGGCATTTTCCCCAACCCTTTGAGATATATATAGATATATATATATATCTATATATATATATATATATATATTTTTTTTTTTTAGGAAAGAATAGTGGCCTCACCTGCCCCCTTCTATTCCACCTGTCTGTGTGCTAAAGCACAATGCTGGTTCATCTGACTTACCAACTGCTGGTATGTGTGTCCATGCCTGGGGGGTCCCTGCCTGGGGCAATCCAGCCACATGAATGCCACCATGGCTGCCACCAAGCATGACTTGCTGGGTTTCTCTAAAATTATTTTAAACATACATGCCTAAAATATTTTCTCAAATTACTCATTTTGTCACATTTAGTTCTTCTAGGTTGTTACATATAGACAGTCATCACACTGGTTTTCCTAAAATACTTTATTGAGAACTGTGACCTTGTCTCCCATGACATTTTTATGTCATTATTGAGATACAATTCACATTCCATACAATTTACCTATTTAAAGTATATAGTGGCTTTTAAAATATTCACATATCTGAATCTGTTACCATGATCAATTTTTCATTACCTCTTTTATGACATCTTAATGCACAGGATCAAAACAGGTCTTTTGTTTGAAACTTGGCTCAAGACAGGCTCTGAGAAAATAGAATAGTAGAGAGCTCTAAACTCATCCCAAAGGTTTATTGCTGAGCATTATGTAGGTGACTTTTCTTCCCTAGCCACTGATAGGCATCTTGTTTCTGCATGAAATTCTGGGAGGGATGACAGATCTTCTCCAATTTCCTCTTTTAGATATCAGCTTAATCAGGAGTTCTGATTCAGGTCATTTGCCAATAATGGTACTGTACTCTCAACTACAACACTGGCTTCTATCTTTGCTAGAGTGGTGAAACTGTGGCCTTGATGATGCTTGTGTATTACTTCTCATAATGAGGCTCCAGTACTTGCCTATGATTATGAATTTTCTTTGTATATTGCTTTTTTCCTTTTTTTCATGTGATAACTTTATTTATAGTCCACACAGACTTCTCTTTCTAGTGTTTTATGGATGGATGAAATCTAAATGTTCTACATATTATATCTGATATGGAATGAAAGAGTGAGGTTCGGCCTATACTCAATCCATCCCCTCATGGAATTAGTAAGTGCCCTTTCTAACAGCCTCTACCCCAGTCTCCACAGATACTCAGGGTGCTTGCATTGTCCTTGATTCCTCTAAATGCTCCCACTGGTATACCTCATACACAGGACGAGCTGTCTGCAGAATATGTGGTTCTGATGCAAGACCTTGTATAGAACTGAAGGACCTACCTTGTCTCTCCAATATACTTACAGTTCAATACTGTTACTCTTCTTTAACCCTTCTCTTGTGACATGAGAAAATGTGTGCAGGAGAAATTGGGGGCTGTATGATGAATGGCCACTGTCTACATTCATCTACAAATATGTACCCTCCCCTCTCTGACCCACTGACACAGAAGAAGAGAAAAGAATCTCATTAAAGCTGGACCTGTTGTGGAGCATCAGACTAGGAAGGAGACATGGAATTGTTACAGATTTTTTTCACTAACTAGCTCTGAGGCTTTGGGAAAATCACTTTGTTTTCTTAGTTTCTGAAATGAGAATAATGATAATAAAAGCAATTTATTATGGCAGATTGCTGTGATTTCATTCATGCGACAAATATTTCAGAGGCAGCTGAAACAGCCAAGTTCTTTAATTCACTGGATGACTTAAGTAACTCACACAATAATGAAACTACAAGAAGAACCAAAGATTTCAACAAAAATTGTTCAAATAAAAAAATAAATTTCTAACAAATCTTTTTTTTTTTTAGTGGTGATGGTGGTGGTGGTAGTACTATAGGGATTAAACTCAGGGGCTTCACATCCCCAAGCCTCATTTTATTTTTCATTTTGAGATAAAATCTTGCTGTTACCAAGTTGCCCAGGCTTGACTTGAATTTTTGATCCTCCTGCAGGGATTATAGGTGTATACCACTCTGCCTGATGTAACAAAGCATTCTGAGGAGAGGCTGGGAAATACTGGAAATTGTGTAAGAATAACCAAAATTTGTTACACAATCAGTTGATACTACTTATTTAGCTAAACATTTTATGCTTTACAGTAACACTGTATAAGATACTATCTTACCATGTTACAGATGAGGAAACAAGAGTCTGAAGAGATTATATAAGTAGCAAAGCTGGATTTTGACCTTAGATCTGTGAAAATAGACCAACTAAGCATAATTACTTAGCTGCTTTGCCCGTGGTAAGAAGAAGCCAGATAAGAAGCCAGGCAGTGCAGAGAAGATCAGGGAAGCAATTGAGAAGTTAAGCTGGATGCCTACTCAGCCCTGAGGTTCTAGGAATCTTGCTTCTGCAGAGCTAAGTTCCCCAGAAAATAAGAGTTAAATTTTATTGCTAGCATTCCCTCTTAGTTCTAAAATCTATGGCTCACATACTATGGAGGGAGGGCAACAAAAAAGAAATGTCAGAGGTACTCTCTGACGTTCCAGGGTTTACTTGGGAAGACAAGTCTTGCAAGTATAATCCATGACCCAGCGCTCTGCTGGTGGGAAGGAACTGGGGCTTGGAATGACAGGATCTAAGTAGGTGCCAAGAAAAGGAAGCAGAAAGAGTGTGTGTTTGAAAAGCCTGAGTGTTTCCCTTTGAAAACTAAGCTGCCACACACAGAGGCTCTATCTATACCCTGACAGTTCCCAGCCCCAGCTGTCAGAGGGCAGCTTTTGCTCTCCCAAACTAACTGAAGTGCCCTTGCTGGCCCGAACTCAACACCTCCATCCACTCAGCTATCTTGCCTGAGCCCAGCATGGGTGAGAAAGGCCACCATGACTTAGGCTGCCTCCCAATTTCAGAACACCATTTTGGTAAAGGGCTTCTATAAATGTTAAGATAATTTGTTGTTGGTTGGTTGGTTGATTGGTTGGTTTTTTGAGACAGGGTCTCACCGTGTGTCTCAGGCCAGCCTTGAACTCACTATGCTGCCCAGGATGGGTTCTAATCCTCCTGCCTCAGCCTCCCAAATTCTGGGATTACAGGCATGTGTGACCACACTGTCTATAAATGTTAAGGGGGTTCAATATGTGTGCATGCATGTGTGGTAATTTTTAGTCTTACTGAACCCTTAAGACTGTTTCAGAGATGGGAAGGAAGAGAAGCACTTTAGTGACAATGAAGTAGCTGATTAACTTGGGAAGAATCACTTTTTTCTCCATTTAATTTCTTTTGCCACTGTTGATTTAAACAAAAACTGGGAGGTGGCTGTCAGGATTGGTCAGTGTGGGTAGGAGTATGAGGCCCCACTCAGAAGAGGAATATAGAGGCATGACGGCAGCAAGTTTGGCTACTTCCAAAGCAGAACCTGCAGATCCACCACTTTTTAGGGGAGGTCTTTGGATAAACCATTGTATAGCTACACACTATGCGCTTGCACCGGTCAGTTTCCCCACTGCTAGGCCAAAATCCCCAACACCAACAACTTCAAGAAGGAGAGGTTTTATTTGGCTCACAGTTTCAGAAGAGTCAGTGTATGCTCCGCTGGTTCCAAGGAGGAAACATTATAGCAGAGTGACATGGTGAAACCAAGTGTTCGTTTCATGGTGGCTGGGAAGCAGAGCAGTGGAACAGTGCCCAAGAGGGAGGGGTCAGGGACCAAACATAGTACCCAAGGTCACGCCTTCATGGCCCACTCAGACACACCAGAAGTATCCTTTACTAATCCCCTAGGTGGCTTGCAAGCCAATCAGGTTGCCAATCCAGCTGAACTGTTACAGTGCTGGAAATGGGGCAGGTAAGGTGGAGAGGATCTGAAGTAAGGCTTAAAAGTGGCCTGATAAATCCATAATCCCTGTACTTCCTAATAATCATTGCCTTACCACAGCCTTTCTGAATCCCTGGTCCTGGTACTGTATGAGGCACAGAACAGCCTTGCATCTTGTTTTTGTTGGAAAAAATGAATGGAGTGTGTTTTGTTGAACAAATAAATAAATGGCCACAGATACTTAAAACCTCTCATTGTCCCTGACTTCCTTCCATCACCAACCTCCACCCCCATACCTAACCAGGTCCCAGGTCCCAGGTCTCAGGGGTCAGAGCTCTACACGTGTCCCTAGCTCATGGCTGACCACTCTCCTAGTCTGCCACCCTTAGTCAGCCTGAAACACAGCTTCCTTCTATCCTCAGAAAGTCAGTTTCAGAATTCCCTGAAAGTCCATTTGTCTTACTTCCTGGCCTTACCTCCAACAACTGCCCCACAGGGTTGCTCCCTGCTCCTGAAATAAACATGCAGTCCTGCTGCTGATACTTGTTTATTTGTTTGTTTTAATCTGTGATGTTTTTTCCTCCTCATAAGTCTCCTCCTTTAACATAATAAGATCTTACTCCTCCTTCAAAGCTACTCTGTGAAGTTCTTCCTGAACTCTTTTCTCTCCCAGGTCCTCCCCATGAGCAGACAGCCTGCAATGCCCTTTCCTCCCATTACCACCTGGGAGGAAACAGTCACTGCCCAAAGCTCCAACCTCACATTACCAGACAGAGGATCCAGTTCTTTGTGTCTTGAACAAAGAATTGGGCAAGAGACACAGAGAAACCAAAATGTACATTTATTGAAGGCAGAAAAGAAGTATCTTCTGCAGCATATGTGGGGGCTGGTGAAAGGGTTCACAACAGCCCCAAGGAGAAGAAGGGATTTTTTTGTATCAAAAATTCCCAGGTTGTCTCTCTTTTATGTAAATTAGGCATTGAGAAAGTCATCCTATCAAATACTCAGTTGATATCATGTTCTGTGTAAACTGTCCTATCAAAAAACTCATTTGGTTTCTTGTTACATGTAAATGAAAGATCAAAGTTAGTGCCTTTTGATTCATTGATCCCACATGCAAATTAAGGATTGAAAAGAACACCTTTTAATTGATCCTTTGAACAGCACCAGATTCAAATGAAGGGTTGAAAATAGCAAGTTTCTGATTGGTCTAAAATAGCACTCTTCTGACTGGCTCTTTGCACTGTGATTATGGTGTCATTGTATTAGGAGTGTCCCTCCCAATGATAGCCCCTGTAATAAACAGTGCTGAGGAAACATGCAAGACTCACTATGTACTAAACTAAAATTAAAATGGAGTGAAGATCTAAATGTTGAAGCAGAAACATTTAATCTGGTGGAAGACAGAATAGGTAAAACTCTTGAAGACATGAGCATAGGCAAGGACTTTCTGAACAGAACTCCAATTGTACAAGAAATAACATCAAGAATCAACAAATGCAATGGTATCAAATTAAAACACTTCTGGACAGCACAGGAAAGACCGATAAAGTAAAGAGACAACCAATAGAATGAGAAAAAAATTTTCCTAGCTAGTCCTCAGACAAAAGACTAATATATAGAATATATATAGAATTCAAAAAGACTAGATCCCCAAAAACATTTTTAAAAAACAATAAAATATTGGGCAACCAAAATGAATAGATACTTCTCAGAAGAAGTACAAATACTAATAAATACATGAAAAAAATGTTCAACATGTCTGGCCATCACAGAAATGCAAATTAAAACCACACTGAGATTTCATCTTCCTGTGAAAAAATGGCTCTCATTAAGAAATCAAACAATAAAAAATGCTGGTGAGGCTGCAGAGAAATATTAGTGGGGCATTGTTGGTGGGAATGCAAACTAGTACAACCATTATGAAAACTGGTATGGAGATTCCTCAAAAAAACTAAAACTAGAAATTCCAGTTGGAGGGTTGGGGCTTTAGCTCAGTGGTCTAAGCACCTGCCTGGCAAGCACAAGGTTGTGAGTTCAATCCCCGATGCCACAAAAAAAAAAAAAAAAGGAAAGAAAGAAAAAGAAATTCCAGTTGGATCAGCTATTCCCTTTTTAGGAATCTTCCTGAAAGAATTGAAGACATCATACTACAGTGATATATGCATACTCATGTTTAGAGCAGCACAACTCATAAAAAATAAATCTTGGACATTATCTATATGTTCATCAACAGATGAACAGATAAAGAAAATGTGGTATTTACACATGATGAAGTCCTACTCTGCCATAAAGAAAGATAAACAAGTCATTTGTAGGAAAATGGATGCACCTTGAGACCATAATGGTAAGTGAAATAAATCAGATACATAAGCTTAAATATTGCACGATTTCTCTTATATGAGAAAACCAAAATATAAATAAAGAGAAAAATAAAATTTAGATAATATGAAATAAGGAGATAGACCTTTTGCAAAAGGGAAAGGACCAAGAGGTAGAGGGAGGAGGGAGAGAAGGGAAGGGAAATGAATGAAAAAAGAATTAAGATGTGTTGTGTACATGTGCACAAGGAATGTAATCATTATGTTCTGCAAACATGTACTAATAAAAAAATAAAAATTGAGGCAGGAAAAGGAGAACGTCCCTCCCTTCTGGGAGTGTCTCTCACCCTATTGCCCTGTGTTACTCATGTGGGGTGGGCATTTTCCATAATGAAAGTAGGCAGTAACTGATGCCTCCCACACTCACTCCAGTTCCTCTCCATTTCCAGAGGAAAGAGCTGGCAGGCCACTTGCTGTCACATTCAGCAGCCTGGACCTGAAATGGGTGCCTCCTGCTAACTTTATTCCATTTAAGGGTGGCAGTCAGAGCCCAAGCAAAGAAAACTTTTCCCAAGCATGAGTTCTGCAGAAATAGAGACAGGCAGCTCCTGGCAGCCACCCCAGAGGGACACCAAATTTAGCCCAAAGATTGAATATAAATATCTTTTTAAATTTTTAATTTTAAAAATAACATGATAACATTAAAATAGTTCACAAAACAAAGAGAATTAGAGCATCCACAGAAATCCATCAAACAGCACATTGCTTTCATTTTTGTTTCTTGCAAGTCTTTGTTCTTATAAATACATATTTTTATACATCATAATCATAGTGTACATATAATTTTGAATCTTTCCTTTTACTTAAGAATATATGATATGCACTTAGTAGAGGCATAATGTAAGTGTAGAGATAAGGGCCAACCCTACTACTTACTAGTTGTTTAAGTTACTAGATATTTCTTAAGTCTCATTTTCCTCCTCTATAAAGCAAGGTCAGTGACCTAATTAGATTTGTAAGGATGAAATGATAATTCGTGAAAATCTCCTAGTACAATACATAGGAAACAGTAAGCACTCAATGACTCTGATTTGGTTCTTTATTATTATTAAAATAGTGAATTTTAAATTACTTTTCCCAGGCATCTATAACCTATACAGGTTTTTATATTAGTTTCTGAATCTGCAATTTTAAATCAAACATTTGTAAGTTTAAACCACTCCGGGTTATATTTCATCCTATTTTAAGAAAAATCCTAGGAAAGCATAAAATACCTTTTCTCCCTTTCCTGAATCTCCCCTTTGTTGAACTGCAGCTCATGCCAGAGGGGATTTTAGCCTTGGCCAGGATGCAGGGCTTGGGGCAATGAACAGTTCCAGAAAGCTTCATGCATGGGTCTGAGAAAATGTTTGTGAGCAAGTAATTGTGCCCAGTCCCATAAGCACCTTGAATCAGGGAAATGGAAAACTCAATTATGCTGAAGGGATTAAGGTAAATTGTGTCTTTTTTCCAAGCCATGGCTTTCCCAATGTCAAGGTGAAGGAGACAGGTGCCAGCTTCAAGTGATTGCAGAGTAGGATCAGGTTCCATGTCAAAAATCATCTCCCTACTACCACAGTGGCTTGATGAGGTGGTTGGGGCTCTCACTTATTGGTTGTTCCTTTGTTTTAAGGCGTTGAATGTATCTGTGAAAATCATATATATTAGTGGAAATAGCTTTATTCATCTACATCTCATTATAATTCAGGTAGGGAACCCCACCTTAAAATGTGTGCAAGACTCTGTCCTGGTACCTTGCCTGATAACCCAGCCCCTAAAATGACGCTTGACTTTGCCTGCATCTGTCTCCTTCCTGAGCCCAGAAGTTTCAAGGACTGGTCCTACTGGCAGCTTCCCCAGTGTGTCTGCCTGCCTGGTGTTTCATAGAGCTCTGTGGCCTGGCTTCCTGCTGATGTACCCCTCCAACCTCCCTACTACCTGTCTCTCTGTGTACTTGTTTCTTTGACTTCTCTGATGCCAAGGCCACTCTGGACCACACCTTGCTGGTTCTTTCCTAGATCCTTTGGATATAGTCTTTTCCCTATCAGCCCAGCTCCTTTCTGGGTCCGCTTCCCATCCCACCCCAGGAAATGAGCTGAGCGTGGAAGTGTGTTAGAAGAATCCATACTGGCGGAAATGAGAGTTGCAACATAAAGCGGGGCATTTTCCAACTTACTGTCTGATATTTACTTGTTTAAATACAGACCTTTTAGAAATTCTCCTGTTTCCTTGAGTGAAAATGTTTCTGTCCCCTGAAGTTTTTGCTGAAAAAGGCACAGGGGTTTGCAACAGTTCAAAACTGTTAGGGCAGACTGAGACAAGGGGCAGCTGTATTCTGGAGCTTTCTGAAAGGAATTTGGATTCTCCACCCTGGATTCTTCCCCTGCTTACAGCGGCTGGCTTCACATTTGTCAGATCTGTTTTATTGTTACCTCTTCAAAAAGGGTCATGCTGTTTGCAGAAGGACCTTCCCTGCCCTGTAATTATGTGACTTGTTTACTTGCATGGGAGGGCTTTCCCACTAGATGGTAAATTAATAAAGGTGGGAACTATGATTGGTTTATAAAATTCTATTCCTAAAGTCTAATATGATGCCTAGTTCAAAATGACTGTTCAATAAATATCTGTTGAATGAAAAATTTTCTCTTTCAGTTGAGATAACGATAAAAATCTACCCATCTCTGATGACAATCGGCTCGCTAACAATAGGAAAAAACAAGAACCCTATTCTATTTATTTATCATTTGAAAATTCTTTTTATTGTCAAGGGTCAGTACATGGACTGACTTATGGGGCTTCCAGGATCTCCTGGGTTCACCAGGGATGTGGTGGATTGTTTTTGAAAGCCTCTTCAAACCTTGCCATTTTTCTCACTTACACATCCTTCAAAACAGTCCTTCAAACAAACTGCAAAGTGTCTAGTGCCCAAGTTTGTTTCTCTGCTATCAAAACTTGATGTTAGAGAAAAAATCCAGAATTTATTCTTCATAGGCATTTTCTTAGCATTTAACTACTTAAAACGCTTTAGCCATTGGAATGAAACACTAGTGGTAGGAATTCTGTCCTTATCTAGCACTAGAGGAAAGAAATGAATAGAAACCTGAAAGGGCTTGAAATTGAGAGTATGTTCACTGTATTATCAACATGCTTATGGTCTTCAATGATGAACATGTCGGGAGGGTGGAGAAAATGAGAGTAGAAATGCATAAGGTTGAAATCTTACTATAAATTAAGTCCCTTGGGTTTTTGCAGTCTGAGCATAGTACAGTATAAACTATTAAATGTTGTAGCTATGTTTATAAAACTAGGAGATGTAGCATACACTTTTTTCTAGGAGAAAAAAAAATTATCAGTCTTTTTTACAGTTGAACTACTCAGGAACCTTGAACAGGGGCCAGGCATACATCTGAATCTCAACCCAGATGTCATAAGATGCACAATGACCTTCCTGCAAGACCACTTCAGAAGAGCTTTCCTGCCCTACTAAAAATTACTGTTTATTTTTTTAAGCCTGTATTTCTTTTAAAAATGGCTGCTATTTATTGATGAAGAGTTAGGTGGTTGCTTGACCCTTGTTTGGAGCAAGAATCATTTCTCCTCTTTCAAAGACATGTGATTCCAATCAGAGGCTGGTAAGAGGCTACTCTACTATTGGAGAGCCTTCATGGACCTCAACTTCCCATGTCTATAAAATGGGAACCTATTTCACAGAGTCATCCTGGATCTCTCCACTTCTTAAAACCTTAGCCACGCACTGAGGTCCAGGTCAGGCCTTTCTTTTTCCATCTCTGTCACTTCCTGGAGCCTTATGGTTCTAATAATTGATAATTACCTTGTATTTAATTCCACTTTAATTGTTTCCTTTTATGTGTGTTCCTTTGATCACTTTAGGTGAATCGAACTGTGAGTTTCAGAAGGGGAAGTTTTGGAGTAATCCTTCAACATCCCAGGTTTTCAAATATTGTGCATTCAAAGTAATAGCAAAAACAATAAAGATAATAACAATTACCATTTAATGATGGACTGTTATAACCCAAGCACGCTCCTGAATTTTGTTTCACCTTTTTTGGGTCAGGGTCTCACTATGTACTTCAGGTTCACTTTGAACTCACTATGTAACCCAGATCTGCCTTAGCCTCCTGAGTGCTTCTTATGGTTAATACATTGTGTCAACTTGAGAAGTTGAGAAGTTTAACTGAGAGACTCAGTAGGGAGCCAGGATTCTTACTTTGTAAATATCCTCATCCTGTGCAAAGGAAGGCAAGGATATTTTGTGAGTGCTACACCTGCCCTGGAGTGGGGATGGCCTGTGTACAAGTTAAGGGTAGAGAAGAGGCTTTATTCTCTCTTTTGTTCTGGCTGCTGCCTTGAAGTGCTGCCCCAGTGCATTGCCATCCTGCCTTGGAGCCAGCTGATTATGGATTGAAATCTCCAGAAACTGTGAGCTAAATAAACCTTTTCTTCCCTAATTTTGGGTGTCAGGTGTTTGTCTCAGCAATGAAGAAAAGTAACCAAAACAGTGCTGGAATTACAGGCATGCACCACCATACCTGGCTTGAATTCTTTATAAACAATCTCTTATTCAATAATTCTATGAGCTAGAGTCTACTAGGCCTAAATTACAGATGAGAAAACAGAGTCTCAGATATCAAGTAGCTTGCTGAAGACAAGATATAAATCAACATCAGGAATTTTAACACCTGTATGTATGATTCCAAAGCTCCACACTCCCCCATCATATCTGCCATGCTTCTCTTATAGTCACAGTACAAAAATCACACAACAGAGATAAATGAGACAGACTTTATTAAAACAGATTGCACATATTATTTCATTTTTTTCTTTCCTGAAAACCTTACCATCAAAGACTCATAGAAATTTGAATTCAAAAACAATCATTTCACAAAACACATTTTAGAGATGAAAGAAGAGAGAATCATAATGCCAGTGCCAGATAATAAATGTCTCCAGGGACCTGGGATGACCATTCTTTCCTAAATGGTATCTCAACCAGTCCCCCTCCCATCTCTTCTCTCAAATCCTTATTACGATCCACCAATACCATCCAAATAGCTGCAGAGTGGTCCAGAAATGAGCAGGTCAGGGAAGAGCTGAGTCTTCTTCTGAACTCTTAAACTCCTCTGTTCCCAACTTCTCATGCCCATCTGTTCAGAACACTAAGACACTGAGGCTTGGGCCCTCTTCCAGGCAAGTGGAAGACATAGATTCTCTACAGTTTCTTTTTCTTATTTTGGGACTCCTCTGCCCCTCACCAACACACACACACACACACACACACACACACACACACACATCTTTTAAATGTAATAGTCTTGATATTCTCAATATCCAATTCTTAGCTTCCTTTGCCTGCATTCACAATGGCAGCCATCTACCCCAGTATGGATCCCCCCAGTAGAGACACTGAGCCAGTTCATGGGGAAGGCAGAACTTTTCTGCATCCTCTACTTGGCAGTCTCATTAAGGGGATCAGAGAGATGCAGGAGTTTCTGTGTGTTCTATGTCCGGTCTTGATAAGATTCCCCTACTGCTTCCATGTTCTCGCTGACGCCTCTAGAGAGAGAGAGATCTGGGGACCTCAATAGCTGTCATCATGCCTCCTCTCAATATTCTAAAAGTTGGAAGTCAATAAAAGAAATAGGAGAAAATATTTTTCCAGTGTCTTTTCCCCCCAAGGGGAATCTGACAATGTTCTGTTTTTTTTTAATAAGTCCCAGGAAAATCTACTCCTCTCAGTGGCTAGTGGTCTATTTAGGATCAGAGAGGGGACAGTGACTTCCTGTGCATTCCTGTTGATAAGGTGATCTTCAAGGGCTGGGGATTTAGCTCAGTGGCCTAAGCACCTGCCTGGCAAGTGTGAGGTCATGAGTTTGATCTCTGGTGCTACAAAAAAAAAAAAAGGTGATCTTCAGATGAGCAGTGGATGAACATCCAAGGGAAGAAGTACAAGGATGGCTTCTGTCATTGGGTTGAACTGTAAGACACAGTTCAGGAGGCACAGCACAAGAGGTGGTGGCAATGAATTCCAATGCAGTTTATGTACACAGTGACTCTTTGGAGGAGCTGAACTCTCACAGAGTGGATGTATACCCTGGCAGAAGGAAAGGCTGCAGCATCACCAAGGTGGGACATTTGCCTGAGATCCATGCCAAGGCACTTGTAAAATTGAGGCTGGTCAAGTGCCAAGGATCCCCTTTCAAGACTGAGTAAAAGGAGGGGTAGCCAATGGCAGGCACAGGCCACGTAAGCACCATTCCAAGATATAGCCCAACAGAGAAAACAATGGATTTAAGAGCATAGATAATCAAGTTCTTTGATTGGTACCCTCTATTTGCTGAGAATTTTGAGTTCTTCCTTGGGATGGAGGATGTGATGAGGTCAAGAAAGCCACAGGAACTTGAAAACTTATCAGGTATGTTGTTGGTATTCTATGCTTATGGCTATCCTCCAGCCTGATTTTGCCACAGTTCCCTTCCCTTCCCCTACCCCGTTCAGTGCATAATCTGAAAGACTTCACTGAGTATACTGGTAGAAGATGAGGGAGGGACAACAGCCTGCTGGGTAGCCACCATGACTAAACTCAAGAATCCTGGTTATACTTTCTAGAATTAATTGGCAATGCAAATGAGACTCACAGCCCAAAAGGAGAACAGCAGTGATGAGAATGAGAATATAGGGTCAGAAGGAATTATCCTCCTCTCTGAGCTTCTTTTCTTCCCACTTGGCCCTGGCTCTCCCATGTTGGAGGATCACACTGATAGGTCATCTGATCTGGCCCTGCTGCTGGTCTTGCTAAGACGGCGCTTTTCACTATAGTAGCCATGGGGAAGGCGGTGACTTGATGAGACTCCATTGGGCACATCAGGCTTCTCACCATAATGGATATGGATGAAACCCTCCCCAGGAATCCGCTCCTGGCCTCGCACTTGCTCAGTAGCCAGGTTGTCTGTGTTCTGCTGAGAGACCATATTGTTACTGAAGGGACTAAAGAACTTTCCCCCAGTTCCTTTCTCTAGGCACTGAGTGAAGTCAGGGGGAGGTGTGCAGCTCTGGACTACACCTGTAGAAGGGCCAAGAAGTTGGCATTTAGTCATGCCCTGCCTCGACTTGACAAATCGCTGTCTGATCTTCCAACCCAGGTGAAGGAGTTCAGCCAGACTGAGAAAGAGGGACAGCCCAGCCACAGCCAGCATAAAGACAATAAAGACATTCTTCTCTGTGGGCCGGGATACATAACAGTTGACGGGGTGGGGGCAGGGACTTCTGCGGCAGACATGCAGGGTGTTCAGGAAGATTCCATAGAGGAAGTACTGGCCCACAATGAAGGCCACCTCCATGGTGGTGCGGATCAAGATGGTGCAGACATAAGTGTTGAGCAGAGTGCCCTTGAGGACAATCTTTCCATTCATTTCCTCCCAGCAGGACAGCTCTGGTTTCTCAGCCACCTGGAATTCATAAGGAGATCCAGAGCGGTGGATCTCTTTGGCTCTCTCAGCTTCCCGTAGCTTCTGCTTTTCCTGCATGCGCACGGTGTGCATGGCATGGCCCATGTACACCAGAGATGGTGTGGAAACAAAGATGATCTGCAGCACCCAGTAGCGAATGTGGGAAATGGGAAAGGCTTGATCGTAGCACACATTCTCACAACCAGGCTGAGTGGTATCACATTTAAAATCAGCCTGCTCATCACCCCAGGAAGACTCAGCAGCTGTGCCCAACACAAGCATGCGGAATATGAACAGTACAGTGAGCCAGACCTTGCCAATTACGGTGGAGTGCTTGTGTACTTCCTCCAAGAACTCTCCCAGGAAGCTCCAGTCACCCATCTTGGCACAAGCAGGGAACTGACACCAAGATTTCTGCAAATAGGGGAGAGACGGACAGGGTTTTCTCCAAAGGTCTGGAAGGTCCCATTGTGCTGTGGGCATTAATCCATACTGATGGGTTGTTTTTTAAAAATGCAACTTAGAAGTCAAATGCACGCAAAAGGCTTATCCGAACTCCCACCCTCAGGAAAAATAAAAAGAGGGGATTTGAAGCCAAATCAGAGCATGGCTGCCACACTAATGAATCTAGAACCCTACTGCATGTGTTACAATGTGAATTCTATGCTTTTACCTTGAGATTCTACTTCAGGAAGGGTGGGGTGGCCTCCAAGAATCCGGATTTTGCAACAGGCAGTCCAAGCGCTTCTGGTGCAGACAGTCCAGGAACTGCAGTTGGAGAAACACTGGAGTAGTGGAAAGAAATACAGGATTGGAGTCTGCAAATGTGGTTCTGAGCATATGCTTCATTGTTTTCTCATCTGTTAAGTGAGTATGGGAAGAAATACCTACATCAGAGTTTTTGGGGAATTGAAACAGATGAAGTAGGCGACATGCTGAAAATTGTATCACAAGTGTTGCATATGTTTGAATTGCTGGATGAAAAAATTTAATTCCTCCATGGTATATAACTAGGTGGAAGAGAAAGGTGTTAGGATGGGACTGACAAGTTTGGCTTTTGAGGAAGCACTGTGTCATGATCAGAAATATCCAACATGGACCAGCTGTTTTGAAAGGTGGTAAACAAAAGCTTGCTTCCGCTCTCTAAAGATGTCACAGATGAGTGTTGACTTCCCCTAGCTGGTAAACCACAGGCAATGTTGATCCTCCCACTTCAGTACAACAGAGCCATTCCAAATGTGCAGCTTGACTTTCTAAACTCACTGTAGACAGTACCCAAGAGTTCCCTTTGTTCAATCGTGCCAAGTCCTAACAGATTCCCAAAGGACCCTTCAGCTACCTCTTACCTGCCCTCTCACTCCTAGATAAAATCCATTTACCTTTCAAAACTTAATCATTGTTTTCTGTGGCTTTCCATATTCTCTCTTCAGCTACTGCAGACACTGGGAGCATTCATTCACTCTTCCCAGTACCTTCCAACATGCTTTGTAATCCTCTGCCTGCGTTCTTCCAGCATGGACTTTTTGAAAAAAGAGACTGTCTTTTCTTTTGTCATCAGAAGCCCAGAGTAGCAAATCGTGGTTGAATGAAGGGAGGAGTAAGAAACACCGATATTTCCTACACAATGGCAAACCAATTCCCTGTTCCTTGTTTGTCTCCCATTAGCAGAATGAAAAGGTTAAAAAGCACTTTCTTCAGTCTCTAATGCACTTAGTTCAGGTCAATGAGGTATGAGAGGAATCTAAAGTTTAAGAAGTGATCTAGAAAACATTTCCTCATCTCCCAGTAAAGCAGGGAGCGTCACATAGTCTTCCTTTCTCTCCCTTTCCGACTGTTCCCTGTGTGTGGACAGGAATGTATAACGTAAGATGTCTGAAGCTGCCCAGAGAATCTCAGAAATGCTGACCAGTTCCTCTGAGGCCTCTGAATCAACTCTTGAAACTTCTACCTCCAGAATTGTTACTTGATCAACAATGCATGTCTTTACAGTTTAAAATCTCTAACCAATCCTAATCAACAAGATGACAAAAAGGAGAGAGCTAAACATAAATATTCTCTTCTTAGAATAATAAAACATCATATTTGGATGGGACCTTAAAAATTGTCAAGTTCAAGCTTTGACTTTCATATGTATGCTACCAATGTGCCCTTGTTCTTATTGGGACATTGCTTATGCTAATAGGGAAAGAAAAGGTGGAGGTACTGCATTTCATAGTCCAGGTTCCTAGGCTCCTAAATCAACTCTTTGACAGAGGACAGCCTCCTCATCTGATCTTTTCCAGCCTCCAGGTCCCCAAATTTGAGAGTATGCAGAGTCCTTGGTAATGAAGGATTCCCTGAGGGAGCTGTAAATGTTTTGTCTCTGCTTCTTTCCATATCAAAGACCCAGCCAGGTCTTGAAGCCTTTCCTCTAGTTTGTTATTAAACTCCTTCTCCTTTACTAAAGGTGATGAGAATCCTCACCTTTAGCCCCAAATGTGAAAAATTGTAGGGCATTTGGTCTCAAAGAAAATGATTGACAAGAATTTGAATGGTCTGTCATCTCTTCTGGGTATTATGTGCAATGCTCAGCACTTTTAGATTCAGCCGCAGACCTGTAGTGACCAACTATGTTAAGTGTCTAAGAGAAAGGAAAGAAACTCGGGCAGTATAGAGAGAGAAGACGATCAGAAAAGGGGAATGATACAACGAAGTTGAGATGGGGCAAAAGAAACCATGCAATGATTCAAAGAAGATGGGCACAGGAGTTAGATAACTGGAGTTCAAATCCCTGCTATTGTCTACTAAGCTTGTATAAATTGTTCAATCTGTGTTTTACTTCCTTCATCTGCAAACTGGATAGAGTTATGATTATTTAGCTTATACAGTGCTATGAGAAATAAGAAGCAGTGACACAAGGATAACCTTATAAGACTTGAATAAAAGGCAGCCATTACTAGCAAAGTAAGTGGTTGAGAAGGATGAGAGTAGAAGGAGAGAGGAAAAAAAAGCAGAGTACAGTAGAAACAAGAGGAAAACAGAAATAGAAATTAGAAGGAAGCAAAAAAGAAATAAATGGTACATTCTTCCAAGTTTTGGGACAAGTTTTCCACACTTAATCACTGAAGACATTTCCCTTGATCTTCTCACTATGTCATTCATTTTTTGCAAGCCCCCAAGTAAGTATATAAAAATAGCTCCAGACAAAAAAATGTGACACTTTGATCTGGTCTGCCAAGAGTCTTGCTTGCTGAGTCCCTCGCCTGCAGTCAATGAATCCCACCTAAAGGAAGTAAAACACAACTTCAGGAAAGGAACATCCTGGAAACCAGAAAGACAGTAGTAGGAAGGATTTCACACTGGGAGGGAACAACAGAAATTAACTTAGGAGGTGTAGGGCTAAGGCAGATTTTCAAAGAATGAAGGAAAGGAAAGGGTATTAAAGGTGGAGGGAACATAAGGAAGAAAAAGTAGAGAAAGTAGAGTAAAAGACCTTTTATGATTTCCTGCTGACCCTCAGGCAAAGTCAGGGAAAGTTAAAATTGTTACCATGTACCAGAGACTCAGTTGATAATGTACAAGGTTCGTGGCTAACTCAGTTTTCTAACTGTACTGGCTCTCCGTAGGTCACTCAACTTCAGCCAAAGAAATTTGTAACTGAGTGAGTTTACTGGGTGTATGGCACATAAAATTCTTTGTAGATTATTATCCATTTCTTGGCAGGAAGTGTATTAGGGAGGGGCAGAGGAAGCTGCCCATGGCATGAATAAATTCTACCAAATACAATGGTAATTTCCCTCACAGCTTTAGTTATAATCTTCACCAGCTTCCTCCACTTTTAAAGTTCAGACTTGAACCTGCCCTTTGAAACCCTCCCTAGTACTGCCTCATCCTATTTTTCCCACTATTTCCCTCACATACTCAATACTTAAACTACATAGTTTCCCATATGTATGCAAGCATCTAACAATTTCTTACCTCTTTACTTTTGGCATTTTATGTTCCCTCCAACTATAATGTCCTTCTTCCCCTTCACTCATTCATTTAATAAATTTATTGGGTAGTTGCTAGGTTCCAGGCATTGTGCTCGCCACTGAAAATACAGCGGGGGAAAACAAGCAAGGAGTCTCTGCTTTTACTAAGTTTAACTGCCTTATTTCCCTTAATGGAGAAAGTAAACACATAATGTTAAGGAAGTATACAGTGCTATGAGAGTGTGTGGCAAGGGCTGAAATCTGGTTCACTGGGTTTGAGGGGGACCTTATTAGACCAGGGCCCTCTGCAACTGAAATAAGTTCTAAAATCTGCAAAGCAAAAAGAGATAGTCCTAGGAGAAACAGATGTTTTGAAAATGGGAAGGGAATCTAGCCACAGAAGGAGGGAGAAGGAGGGACAGAAGGGAAATAGTTAAGATATGTTAGGTGCATGTACCTATTCCCTAAGATGAGTGTAAATATAATGTACTACAATCATATACTAATAAAAAATTGCTGAAAGAGGTGGTCCTTGAACCTGGAAGGAGACATACCAACTCTAATTGCTCTTCACTCCAAAAGCTTCAACATCCTTAAGAGAGTGTGTCATATCTAGGGACAAGTTAAATATTGGAGGAGTCACTGGGGAGTTCATTTGGTGGTAGTAATATGGTGCTTAGCTAAAAACGAAGGGACCAGAGGAAGGATTTTATATAGTGGGTAGAAATCATTTCTGTGGTCAGAAATATAAGTCAGGCATCAACTTTCCCAATCCAATGCTCCTCCAGATGCCTACATCATTATAAAGCAACCCAATTAGCAATAAACTCACAGCCACGACCTCTTCCTCTGACCCCCTCAGATGCAGGATGAAATGGAAAAACTGACCTCAATATTTCCTGGGCTCTAAATTACAGTACCATCCAGCTTGTAGGACACATTCTCACACTTGGTTATATGTTGCCTTCAATTTGTTCTCCAAAAGTTTTTTGCCTATCAGCCAATGAGCAAGTACTTTTAAAAATTTCTATTATGTACCTACCACCATTCTGAATACAGAGTTCTGAGTTCTGAGAACAATACCTAGTGGTACTAGGCTTGACAAAAGTTAAACCCTCAATGATATCTATTAACAAAACCTGCTGGGGGAGGTGGTGCATGCCTGTCATCCCAGCACTTGGGAGGCTGAGGCAAGAGGATTACTGTGAGTTCAAGGTCAGCCTGGAATATGTAGTGATCCCTTGCCTCAAAACAACAACAACAACAAAAACAAACAAACACATAAGTAAATAAAATTAACGAAATCTGGCATGATTCCATCCCTCAAGGATTTAACAGCCTTTCTCCTCAAATGAGAAGTTAACTTCTCAAAATCAAAAGTCCATTGTGTTAGCTTCTCTTACTAGGTGCATAACATGTTTTCCTAGTGACTGAAGAAAATGTTTGGTTTAGTAGTAACATTGCATAGTGGTCCTAAGGAGGTTCAAATATTTCTTCTTAAGTCTACCAATAAAATAAAACCTTACACTATTCAAAATGTGGTTCTCTAACATTCACTTTTGGACTCAATGAGGACAGGACTATATTTGTTTTGTTCGAGACAGTATTTTCAGTATT
>RJWT010017226.1:0-19437 GCA_004365215.1 Cuniculus paca | reverse complement strand
CAACTTTTGGCCACTACCAACGTGGACCGCAGTGTTCATAGAGTTAAAAGTCTTTTATCTCACTAATTATTTCTTGTATAGTACTTTTTACGAACAAGAATTGTAAAGATTAATTCAACTCCAGCACTCAATTGAAAGGTTATATAGCTAAGGAAAAAATAAACACAGAAATCTCTGGAATACATAATTAGGATCTTTTTAGCCATGCTGAAAATCAGGATCAACAGTTTCCACTTATGGAACACTTACTGTCTGCCAGATAGATCCTAAATACCTTAGATGCGAATGTGTCTTTTTCTAATCCTTGAAAGGGTCCTGCGAGGCACCCAGCTAAGCAGCTGAGATTATTTGGCTCAGTGAGGTTTGCAGTGCGACTCAGTGTCCCAGCTAGTGAGCAGCAGCATTTGTGCTCAGTCTTCTGTAGATCTGGTGGGGTTAACAGTGCACCGCTAGGTATGAGAAAAAGCATTTTCAAGCTGTAGCTATGACCATTTCTATAAAATCCTAGGTGTTTAACCTGTGGCTCCTAGGGTCATGGTCAGAATTCCCCTGTCCTCAAATAACCCTGATGTTAAATGAAGACTCCTACAACTGTGTCCTTCACTATGCCCATAGCTTACAGCAGAATTTATTGATGAGTCCAAGATCCCAGATGTAGTACCAGATGGAGCACAGTACTCAGAGGGGCTCGGAGAGACCTTCAGAACTCTCTGCCCTCTCCTAGGCCTCCAGTTCCCCTTGCCCTTTCTTGTGCCCTCCCAAGACCTTGGTTTCTTTCCTCTGTGAGGAACGGAAGCAGTTGCCCCGTCTTCGGATCCCTCCACTCGCCCTTCCTTTGGCTACACAGGTGCAACCATCTCCCGTTCCCTTCCACACTAAATCCACTCCTCCTGCCACGTGCAAGAACCTCACTCATCTCTCTCCACTGCCACAGTTCTTCTGGGTGTTCCCGGCATCAAAAAGCATGCTACAAACACGTCTCAGTCCCAAGTTCAAGCCTAGCCTGGGCAACTTAGCAACTTAGCAGGACTGTCATGAAATAAAACTTTTTCAAAAAGAATGAGGATGAGGTTCACCAGTAAAGCACTTGTGTAGCATTGCAAGACACTGGGTTCAGTCTGCAGTACCTCAAAAAAGGAAAGGAAAAAAAAATACACACACGCATGTACTTGCAGGTACACTACATGTGTCTGCCTCATTTTTCTTTCTCTACTTACCCTAAAAAAAGTATCCATAGAGATGCCTCTCACCACATCAACACTCAGGTTTTTTTTTTTTTTTTTTTCTGGCACTGGGGATAAAACTCACAACCTTGTGTTTGCCAGGCAGGCCCTTAGGCCACTGAGCTAAATCCCTGGTTGCTAATAGTAATAATGATAAACACCCAGGTAATGTCAAGCACTGTTTTAAGCATTTTGCACACACTGACTGAACTACTCTGCACAACGATACTGTAATTGCTAATAAATTAAAGGACATTATTATCCCCATAGCACACTGGGACAAACTGAGTCCTGAAGAGGTTAAGTAGTGCAAATTTCCAGCAGCTGGGACCCAGATTTGAGCAAGGGCAGCTTACATCTCCAACTGCGTCCTATACCACCTTCCTGAGTTTTATCTCCACTTGATGTCTACATCTCCACACTTTGAGGTCAATCAGTAAGTCAGGGTTTTAGTTCTCTGCTTCCTAAACTGAGCACTGCTTACCACAGTGGTTAACAGCCCTCCCTGACTAGTCATCTCCGCAGCTCCTCACTCGAGGCTACCCCTTCCTCTAGCTGCTCCCCTCACCGGTGCTCCAGGACCCAGAACCCTCTTGGATCTGCTCCTTCTCCAGTGTTGGCTACACCTCAGTTCTCTCTGCCAAATCCTTTCTTCAAAACCCTTTGTGAGTTTTGAAGGTTCTTATGCATCTCTCCAACTTGCGAGGAGACTGCGCTCCCTGGATTCGCATGCTGAGGAGGCCCAGTTTTCTCTCCCTTTCAAAGCCATCCCCTGAGTTCCAATTCCACATTTCCACTCGGATGGACAAAACGAATAAGTGCTGGCCTTTGCCATTTAACCCATCTCCTGCCTTCCAGGGTATCTCCTGGAACCGCTCATCTCAGGAAACGGAATCTCTATCCAGCTGTTTGGCACGCCATGACTTTAGCTGTGCTGGTCTCTTTCGTTTTGCTAGTACTGCAAATTCAATTCATCAGCAGATTCTGTAGATTCCATCCTTAAGGATGTCTCTGATGTGGTGGTATCTCATAACCACCCAGTCTGCTAACTCAGCACATAAGTTGCTTCCTTCAGACCTCAATGACAGCAACACCTTCTATAGGATGTCCTTGCTTCCAACCTGTCCTCCTTCCATTGTCTCTGGAAGCTATAATAATCCTCCTCAATTCCAAATCCTTCCATATTGGCAAAATCATTTAATGCTTTCCGATCCCATTTATAACAAATTTAGAGTCTTAACAATATCCTCCAGGGTCTCCCCACAGTCTGGTCCTTTGCCAAATCTGCCCACCTTCTGCCCTGTTCCGTGCACCCTGATCTGTCCAACCACATTGACCTCTTGGCCTTGGTACAAATTTATCAAGCAGACTGTGCCTCAGGGCCCTTGCATTTCCAATTTCCTCCAGCCCCAAGATTCTTCTCCAGGAATCTGCTGGATTACACCCATCTATGGTTCTGGTCTCTATTCAAACATCACTTCTACAGAAAGGTTTTCCTTGACTGCCTCATTTCCAGTCTCTTTACCTCTGTTTTCTACACAATATCCCATCTACCTAGGACTGTATTTATTTGTTTCATATTTCTTTCCACTTATGACTTATTACTCAAACTCCAACAAATAGAAATTGTGTGTTTTCCAATACCTGGAACCACACCATGATCACTTTCGTCAAGTAAAGATTGTTAAATCCCTAATGCATGATTTTGATTAGAGATACATCATTACTTGCAAGATAAATATTAGTGAATTAAAATGTACACCAAATGGATGCACTATTTATATACTTTCCCCAAACCATTTGCCATCTTTTCAGAATAAATCCACAGTTATATTTAGTTTATCATATAGTCACATTCTGGATTTTCTTGAAGTGGTGATTAGAATATTTTAGTGATGGCCTCACAGGGTACTCTGAAAAGGATCATTTCCTATTCCTGCCTTACTGTCAAGGCTGCTTCAGCAAAATTACGCAGCCACTGGTAGGAGCGTTAGGACATGAATCCAATTTGGGATAGCTATGATGCTGAGCAGTTCTGATATTCCACACGGGGTTCAGATCCTAGCAGCCAGGGCCTAGCTTACTGGTCACAGGTCTCACACAGTTGCAAGAGTGTTTAAATATATTATGTTCTAGAACTCTTGTTTCCCTTAGTTTTCATACATCTGGTTGACAGCATCGGTAGGAAGTGAATATATGAAAATATGAATATATTTCACCTTCCTTCACATGAGAAAAGTTGCTTCATCTCCTAGAATTAAAGATTTTTTCCTAGCTTCACCTTCTGAGGTATTTAAGATTTTCTTCTTAATTTACTCTGCATTGACAGACACCTATTTCATAATACTGAAAGGCAGATTTTTCTCTATTGTGATTAGTAGTTTCTGATTGTTGGATAACATTACATTTGGAAATATAAAAGCAACATATATCAATATAGAAAAATTTAGAAAAACAAGAAAGAATTGAGAACATACAGGGAAGCACAAAGACAAGATTAAGAAATCTAGAATCTCATCCAGAAAGTAACCAATAGTAAGGATTTTTCCTGTTCTATGACTTGGCTTTTAATTGTAATGTAGTGAATTTCAGCTTTTTATTCATCATTGAGCATTTATAGTTGCATTTTGTCCCAATTCCATCATAGTTAATATTGCATACATTGGAGTGATGATTAAGAGTTAGCTACCCAAATCATAAACAAAGAGCAAAATGAAAGATAGATGATAGGAAGCAGGGAAAGGAAGAGAATCAAGAGAAGGGCGGAGGAGAGAGGGAGAGAAGGGGAGGAAAAAAGAATGCAGATGTCTTACACACAAGCACCAACTCCACACAAGGAACACAAACATTATTCACCACACACATGTACTAATGCAAATAGAAAAGGTATTTTAACTGTGATTTTTTTTCCCCAAAAAATAAAAAGAGAAGAAAAGTAGCTCCAGTTTTGTTATTTTTCCAAAAGGTTTTTTGTTTATCTAAATATTGATGTCCTGAGAGAGACCTGTAACTATGGCATGGTTTTCAAAAAACCTTTGTGGGCAGGAGGAAATAGTAGAGAATACTGAACACTCAGCCAGCTGAAGAACTGAGCAAAAAAATGTATTTTAAAGTGAATTAAAAAAGCAGTGCACAGTCTTCAAAAATATGAAGTGACACCAATTCCTAAGATTAAAGGAACAGAATTTAACACAGCTTTATGTAATGTGTCTTTTTGAGTTTGATAAGCATGAAAACCTTTTCATATTATGCAATAAATTATATTTTCTAAGTTCAAAATTCACACACATTATTTCAAAGAAATGTGGAGCCTAAAAGCACATTTTAAAAATCAGTTCTTCCATCTTTCTAGTGACCTGCTACAGATACCCAAACTAATAATGGATGTACCACCAAGCAAAAGAGAATTGAAACAGTATGAACTATCAAAAACTGACATAAAATGGAATTATTTTATAGAATGGTGATTTTAGATTCCAGTAATGTGTTGCCATACTAAATGAAATTTAATTTTCCTTTTCTTTTGTCACTTGTATATGTTGTGTCAATCCTAAAGATTATTAAGTCACTTTTAATACTATATTCTATAGACCAACCACTGAGTTCCTGGGATGGAAGTTGGTCCAGTGCCCTGGGTCTTTCTCCAACTCTTGCCCAGGTGATAATGGATCTGGGTGATGTCTGAAGGCCTCAACAGCTGCCACCAAGTCAGACACAACAGCTGTGACTTACGGTTGTCATTACAACCTTCTGTGTCATGCCTATGTATGTCGCTAGTTAAAACAGCCCCCCCACCCTTAATCCCTGCAAATCCCCTCCATACTTACAGCCTTATGAACAAGAGGCATTTTGATAATGATGCAATAAAAATGTGAGGTTGGAATTGTGAGAAGCTCATAAAAAGGCCAAGGAATATAATCAAAGGAGGAAGTAGAAAGTATGTGAGGGGTCGAGCTGCCTTGTTTCAAAAGAGATGGGAGAATAACATGAAGTCCACACACATGAACATGGGTATCATGAACACGGTCCTTGTTCATTTTTCCCCAGGGATTTTGAATATGAAGGTTGGTGCAGAGCATCCTCCTCCTACGTATGATCCAAAGGTAGAGGCGACTTCCTAAAGCTCAGCTCCATTTCCCCATCCCGAAGCATGATAAAGACTCTCGTCTTCCAGGTGAAAGAAGAGCTTAGAACAATGTAAATGTGGAAACTGGTATCATGGGCTTCACACAGCGCCCTCTGGCGGTGTCCTGTTCTGTCTTGCCCCTCTTCACACCTGCATCTTCCCTGCGGGGCACCTTCTGCCTCCCTGCAAGCACTCTACTTCTCTCCTGTGTGAGACTCATCATGAACCTCACTTACGAACAGACTCTTCTCCCACCACCTCACGCAGTTTGCTCTAGAAAGGCTCCCTAGTTCCTGTTCACATAAATGCTCCCCTATCATCAGAGCCTCACATTATCACATCATGTGTTCCAGGACGAATGCTGTGGACCTGTCATTTTCCCACGGGCACCCCACAGTTTCTTGCAGACATGGGCAAGTCTTCCTCATCTTGGTAATTTTAATGTTACCCCACAGCACCTCTGTTGACATAATGAAGGCATTGTTGCATAGTAATATTACGTGATAAGCATTTATGAAAGGCCTCCCGAAGATCAGTGACACAAATGCACTATCTCACACAAGTGTTTCATCCAAGTGTCGCTTCCGCATATATAAAAGCGGCAGAACGACACTGGAATGAGTCAGGCTTTCAATGTTTTACAGAACTGTTGTGTGCTATATATTTTGAGTGGCCTCTTGATGCATTTACTATGCAAACTCTTTCATTTTGACAGCTATTGGTGAAAAAGTGTTTCATTACTAGAGGGAGACATAAAGATGTGTATGCTATTGAGCAAAATCTATAGTCTAAGTCAGAATAAATTCCTACACAAGCATGAGTGTTCTCCATAGCAGGAGATTCGGACAGAGAAGCAGGCAGAGACCAGCCAAGAACAAAATTCCAGTCCCTGGAAACAGTGGGGGTCCTTTTGAGCACAGGCCTGGCCTTGAAGGTATTGCGTTGCTAAAGCTTCAGGATGGGACTTAGGCTTGGGAAGCATGCCATCACCCAGCCACCGGAGACTTGGGCACTGGCTATCCAGAAAGGCAGAAACCTACTACCAGGTGGCAGATGGGAAATTTTGGATGCTTGCTGACTACTGTCTGGGTTGTCTCCAAGGCCTGGTGGGGTTGAACCTACTTCTGGGTAGGGAAGGAATTCTAGACAGGTCCCGGTAACTCTGTTCTCACTTTTTTTATTTTTTGGTCAAGCACCAAGACCCAAAACAACTGTAAGTAATAACATCCAAGCCACTTTAAAGGTAACCTTCCCCATCCAATTAAAATTGTGCTGCCTAACACCAGTCCACAATGCTCACTCTCTGTAGGCATTAGAATGCTTTCTATGCCACAGTCTTGCCTATCATTCTCTAAGTGTAACCACTTGAAACAGAGTAGGGGAAACCTCAACGTACAAATTTTTAACAAGCACTCTTTTTTTTGTCATTGTTTGTTGAAAAGTTACCAAAGACACTCTCCCAATCAATGACAATGGCCATCACAGGAATGCACGACCTCCACCTCCATGAGGAATCTGGGGAGTATTTGAAAGTTTCTCCCCTGGTTTTGCTTTTGCAAATCATACTGAAGAAATGAAATGGTATCTATCCTAACAAGGTCAGGGGCATCTGAGGTTACTGGCAGGGGAGAAATCTGGCTTTCTTGAAAAGATGAAATGCACAAGTCTTCCCAGTCCGAGGGCAGCCTGCCATGGCCTCCACAGTGGGCCATTGAGCGCAAGGAGAGCAGCCGTGGGGAAGCAGATAGCTGGCCATTATTCCACAGGACGCCAGGCATTCTCATTTGCTGTGTGTTAATTGAAAGAAACCATTTGTTGTGCAGCTAAAATCGCTCCCTTCTGAAATTTGCTAAGGAATGGGCGCTGATTTGTCAGAAAACTCAAGGCCAAGTTTAATTTTTCCAGCTTTCAACCTAACACATTATCCTTGGCTTGTAAAGAGGGAAAGTCTTAAGTGGAAATCAAAGTCTGTAGCCGAAGAACTGACCCTTTTTGCCTGCACCAGGGTTTGAGTACGGTTGAGGCTCTGCAGTTTCCTTTCTTGTTTCTGAGAAACTGGTTCAAAGGTCAAGCCTACCGGAAGGACTCAGAAGTTTTATTTTTCCTTTGTAGGTTTAATGAAAGGCTCAGCGCTTGACCCAATAAAAGGTAGATTAGGAAGCAATGTCAGTTGCTGAAGAATTTCTGTCATTTTTTTCTTTAAAATAATCATATATATGTATGAAAGATCTTGATATGTCATTAAAATACAGGTATACCCATGCATACACATATTCTTCATTTTCTAGGACAGTAAAGCACGACTTGCTTCAGTCCTTTTGCACTGAGTGATCATTGTGGCTTTCATTAGTCCACAAAAGATTAAAACAAGTGTTATTAAAGCACAGAATTTTGATATGCGATTATGAAACACAAAATAAAATTTTATTAAAAATACATCTTTTCATCAGATGAATGTGGGACTTAAAAGACTTGTTTATGATCATGAACGAATGCCATTTGCTGCTAGAATAAGACAAGCTGACATCAATCCATTCCTAGTCTTGATTTCCACGCATGCAAATATTGCAAAGCTTTCTTCACGTTAATATGCAGTGAGGGCGTGTAGGAGTGAGAGATGTTGTCTGTTCTTGGGGAAGAGAGTGCAAAGAAAAGAGAGGGTTACAGAAAGGACATGTGGGAAGGGCACATCATGGGATCAAACATTGGCGAAAATGAGTCTAGGATACTACCTCATGCTGAAAGCCTTAAGGAGTATAATTTCTATTGCGATCCTATTTTCTAAGCGTGTCTGGATCTCTCCTCCTCCATGGGTTCCTGAGAGCAGCTGAGGAGTCCTTGTCCCCTTGCCCCCTGCATGTTAGGCCCAGATTAGGGGGCTCAGCTCCATGCCAGAGATCAGAACTGTTAAGGTCTTTTACTGATGAGGCAGAAGGAGAACAGATGGTCAACACTGACTTTCAGATCAAAGCTTCTTAGATTTTCATGTGAAACCAATCTCACCCACAGGTTCTTGTTAAAATGCAGGCTTTGATGACCTTACGGTGGTCTGGGCTCTGGGATTCTGTACTTCTCACAAGAACTTCCAAACCACAATGAACCGCACAGAAGAGCCTCGGGTCTGTCTCCATGCTGATGAGGTGCACTTGGCTGAATGTCCTGGGTAGCATTCAGCTGAAAGGTAAAAAGGACTCAGGAGTTGCCGCCAAGGCACAGCGCATGGAAACCCACAGGAAGTGGCTGCCTCCGCGGTGAGGATCCTGGCTGGAGAAGTGCTGCTGACTGAATGAACCAGAGCAGGCTGGATGTGGTCGTTACACTGGGTTTCACTGAGGTCAGGGGCAGACAGGTGGGGACAGAGTGGGGAAAGGTATTACAGGAGGAGAAAAAACAAGGCCATGAGCAAGGACTAGCAGTTCTGGAGTGAACAGTCCAGATCCCCTCAGCAAGCCGAGGAAAGTTCGGTAGGAGAATAAGGAGGCACTGGGGGACTTGTCTGGGGGTAAGAAAAGGGAAGCATTTGTTCCAAACCTTGGAGAGGCATGCTCACAAGTTTGACTTTTGAAAGGAAACAGACACTATGAAATTTTAACAAGGTAAATTATGCCATCTAAAATCTATTCGGTAATGTTTTGAAAACAAAGTTTCCATTTTGTTTCTCTTTTTATCGACTATATCAAACTCCTGGATGCTCAAATTCAGATTTTTGATCAAGGAAGACAAAACCCTAAGACTGCAAAAGTCAAGCAGTCTGGTCCTTGTAATGCCACTGACACCACAGTGTAACTCAAAGCACACTTATAGGGGCCATGAGGGTCACTGCTTGTTTCCTAACTTCTGCAGTAAAAGAGGTATGGCAGAGAGAGATTTTTGTGATGACTGAATGAGAGATCCTGACTTCCACATGTACAGAGATCTTCTTGAGTTTTGTTAAAATGCAGATTCTGGTGCGGTACATGGGAGGTAGGGTCTTGCATTTTGCATTTCCAACTAATGCCCAGGTCTCAGCACCATACTTTGGAAAGCAGGGCTCTAGAGAAGACGGTACAAGTTTAAGTTTTGTTCACTCCAGTGTTTCTTTTTTAAGTATGAGGATATAACACATTTCAATGTGAAATTCAAAATGTGGTAGAGTGAATATTTTGAGTGATTTTAAAACTGAAGGAATGAAATTAAAAAAGATAATGATTCTTATTTTATGGTAGTAATTTCATTCTCATAAAGGGGCATGTCCAATCTAGCAAAGCACTAGTGACTTCTCATGTTAGACTTCATTGCTTATACATACAATGATGTATATGGAAAGTTACAAAAATACCCTTTATTCAAATCTTATTTTCTGTAGCCTATACAAATGTTTCCAAATTTAGAACAGATAATGGATCTATACTAACTTTCGCACAGTATTTTTTTAGAAAATTTAAAGCTATACTAACATTAAGAGTGAACAAGAGGACCAGGGACCTAGCTCAGCGGCCTAAGTGCCTGCCTGGCAAGCGCAAGGTCGTGAGTTCAATCCCTGGTGCCGCAAAAAAAAAAGAAAAAGAGTGAACAAGAATTCATATTTCCCATAATCTCGAGCACTTACAAATGATTTTATCCAGCTCCTTGGTAGATGAGAGTAACTCAGCACAGCAGTGTGGCTAAGATGAGCTCCACTACTGACAGCAGTAGCACAAGTTTCACCTTTGCCATTTCCCCCACATTTGTTTCAACTCACTTAGCAAGCATTACCTTATGTCCAGTGCTTCTTTGCACATTGTATTTCAAACACTATACAAAATTTGCCTTTGGAAAAGGCATTATCTACTCAAGCCAAGTGTCCAGTCAGCCAGACTGGCTTCCCTTTGGCCCTTCTCTGGCCAGTGGGCACTGCCCCCACCAAGAGCTACTCTTTGAGGACCCAGACGTGGATTCCTGCGGAATTCCACCTTAGTTAAGATCTGGAGGATTCAACAGGTTTCAAGCTAGCTCCCTCCAGGGGCTGGCACATGGGGTAGCTTGTGAGAAAGCTCTGTCTGCAGCCAGCCTCTTGGCTTAGTCTGCTAGGGCTGGAACAAAATGCCACAGCCTGGGTGGCTTCAGCCACAGGGATTTATTTCCCCACAGTTCTGGAGACTGGAAGTCCAAGGTCAAGGTGGCCTCAGGTTTTGTTTCTCCCTGGCTTGCAGGTGGACAAATTCTCACTGTCCTTGGATGGTCTCATCCCTGGCGTCTCTTTCTGTTCTTATGAAGATCCCAGTCCCTCAGGATTAGGATCTCACTCCAGTGGTTTCCTTTCAATAGATCACCTTTCAATAGATCACCTTTCAAAAGACCTTATTAGCAGACACAGCTCTGCATATTGGGGGTTCGGGCTTTAACAAAGGAACTTGAGGGTCGGACTCAGCCCCTAAGACCTCTCTTGGTCAAGGTGGAATTCATGACACTGGCAAGTGACACATACAGGAGAGATGCAGGACAGGAGCAGAGCCGAGGCTGGGGAAGGAGGGCAGAGGGAGCAGCAGGGTGGTGCGGGAGGGGCCGAGGAGCCCAGAGCCCGCACTGAAGGCTCTACCAGGGGGCCAAGTCCACACTCACTTCTCTGCGCCATGCTCGGAGTTCCTGCCCAGGCCCCAAAGCTACTTCTGTGTCCAGATTCATGAGCTGGTTTTCAATGAGGCCTGCCTGGCCAAGGCTGCTGAAACCGTTTCCTGTCTCTTTCATAGCCCTCTGGAAACCTACAACAAGCTCCCATTGACTGAGATGAGCAGAGCGCATTGTCTTCCCTGGAAACTTATAAGTGCTCTGTGTGGTGAATGAGCCAATGCAGCGCGGTCCACACAGGGCTTCCGTGGGGAGCAGTGGCCTGAACGACAGACACACAGCACTGCAGATGGGCGTAGTGGCCTCCACGCACTGTTTTGCCTTCATTTCTATTAAAGCAACAGCGTGCAGTGATCAGACAGAAACCCCTTTCCTTTTTGAGAACTGAAAAGTCGCAGTAATGAATTTACTCATACACAGCAGGTGTGGTCTGTATGTGTGTCTGTGCACACGTGTATGTGTGGATATGTTTGCACGCATCTGTGTGAATACATATGTTTGTGCTGCTAAAGTCCACATTCACAGTGTGAGCGACACCGCCTGTTACTTTCAATCTGAATTATTAAGGTTGTAAATGTCTCAGTCATCCTCAAAACAAAGGAGGCCAGACACATTACGAAGCCCCCTGCAGAAACATGTCAGTTTATCTAAAAAGGCCCATACTTTATGTTTTCCTCTTTAATGTCAGAAGCACTTTACTGCAGTTATAGATGTTAATTGCCATTTAACTTAAAGAGTTCTTTTCTAATATAACTGAGCCTGGCTTGAAATATTGCAGACATCGAGAGGTAGGAAGAGCGGTCCTGCGGGCCTGGGAGAAAGGGCTGCGTTTTCTGTCTGCTTTCTCGAGATTGGTGGGAAGCTTTCTGTTTTAGGGCCTTTGTGGTGAGTAACTGCTTTCCTCCTCCGTGTGAGGGGAAATTAACCCCAATAGAAGTCGCGAAATGTAATTTTGGCTGGGAAAGCAATAAGCATGTTAGGAACAACTGAGGTTATTAAATAGAATTATGCGGTGGTTGGTATAAGCAGCTACTAAGGGCAATTTTAAATAAAAATAAAGCAGACAGTTTTCACTTAAATTCAATTTATTTTTAAGTTTATATGATTTCAAATATGATTATTTCCTACTTAATATTCTTACCTCATTTCCCTTGTGTAAGTTTTCAGTATCCAAAATAGTCCTTGGTAATTTGTGTTCAATAAATATTTCTCGAAGGAATGAATAAAAATATCTAACACTGATCACCATAAGGCACTATTTCTTGAATAACATGAATAAATATACTTATCCTGTGGAATATTATGCCACCTAATTTAAAAAGCTAGTTTATACTTTTGCTTTTCACTGAATCTTATGGTTATTCTAATTAAGTAATGTATTATTATAATATATTATTGTTATTTTTGCTGGATTTTGAGAAAACATGGGCACGAGATTAAAGAATTTATTTAGGTACTATATTTGGTAACCAATAAGTGGGGAAGAGTAGTGAAATGTTCTCCTTTAAAGTGAGCTTTGGAGCTTTCTGTGAAGCAGTGGAAGACATTGTTTCAAAAATCCTCAGGCTCTAAACCCATGGGACTACTTCATTCATTCCACCTCCCTGTGGCTTCCTCTTCCACTCCTCCATGCAGCTCTGGTCTCCGTCTGTAGGACGTAGTCCCTGGCTGGCATTTAGGGGGCTCTTATCTTTTTGATTGTGGTAAAACATACATATGGACCAGTAAGTGCACATTTCAGCAGTATTCATAACATTATACCACAACCACCACATTCCATCTCCAGAATATTTTCATCATCCCAAACAGAAAGTCTGTATTCATTAAACACTAACTCCTCATGGTCCTCTCCCTAAAACTATTGGTAACCGCTTTCTCGTGTTCTGCCTCTACGAATTTGACATGGCAGATGCCTCAATTAATTGAAATCATACCCCATTTGCCCTTTTATGTTTGGCTTACTTCACTCAGAAGAATGTCTGAGGTATATATATATATATACTGGCATTTTGTTTATCCATTCATCAACTGATAAATACGTAGGTGATTTCAACCTTTCGCCTTTATTCTTTTTGATAAGAAAAGAGTAAAGGGAATTTCACAGCAGATATTGGAAGTCGACAGTTTTGGTAAAATGAGCACTCAGCTAGGCCACAATAAAAAATATAACTCACCGACTGAAAACATCATAATAATTTATTACCTCCTGGTTTCTTTAAGCACGAATCCAGGGCCAAGAAGAGTGTGGATGACCATCTCTGCTGCACGATGCCCAGCAGATAACCTGGAAGAACCAAAGGCTCCGTGGCACCTGGGGGCTTTGCTTCAAACAGGGCCATTCAACATGGCGGGCTAGTCGCTTCCTTGCCGCAGTCCAGCTTGAGTGTCCTCAGAATGGTGACCTGACTTTTCTTCCCCCTAAACCACACAAGTAACTCTACTGGGTGCAAGGGCCAGCTCTAATTCATTGTAAGAGAGGACGACACTGGACGTGACCAATAAGAGATGAGGTCACTGGGGGCCATCCTGGAGGTTTGTAACCTCAAACTTTATCACTGTTAATTTTACATAATATGCTACCCATTAAGAGATTTTCTAGAAATGATTAAGATTTAGAATTTTATTACTTCTGTGAAGAACTGACAATAGTCAGAAAAAAGGTGATAATTGTAGTCACTCACCCAGTCACCAAATGCATTCAAAAGAGTATATCTAGGTAAAGTAAATAAAAGGCCAAGAGTTCATTTTTCCCATTTATTGGGATGTATGTAAGTATTCTAAGCTAATTTCACGTTACACACTTGATCAGAGAAGTAACTGCTGCCCAACTGTGGCTTTTAAGACAGTGGTTTCCAAACATGTGTCCTCAAACCTACTTTGATATTTTTCATGACGTCCCTTTTATTCCACTGAGAAGGCTACCCCACATTCTGAGGTTATTTCGTGTCTGCCTTCCCTGTGGATTAAGTGGTTGGAGGTGACCCTTTGCAAAATAAGACTGGCTCCCCTATGCCAGTGTCCACCTATCTTTTGAAATGTAACTGGTGTTTGGATTCCAGGAATGTTGGGAACCCCTGGACTGAGTTTCAAAGTTAGGGGAACCAGCCCAGGGTCTTACTGTAGCATCCATCAGAGGAGAGCAGCTCACAAGGTAGACAGACGCAGCCCTTCACTTTAGGGGTTCATCACAAAGGACCCAGGTATCAAGCACAGTCAAAGCTTCATCAACATGGTGCTTCATCTCTACAGGGCCCCCCAAGCTGTCGGCCCAGGGGCCATGCACCACAGTGAAATTGTAAACAGTAGAAACAAAGACAGAACAAAGCAGTTGTTGAAAAGTCTTTAGAAAACTGAGAAGGTAATCAATGAAAAAGCGAAGATCCTCCTCTCCTCTCCACCTTCAGTGCACTTTAGTACATAACACAGTCTGCGCGTGGAGAAGCACAGCCCACCAAACTTTCCATGGAATGCACTCTCCTCCTCTTCTTCCTCCTTATTCTCTTTCTCATTTTCTTAATAGAATTTAGTTGTTACTGAAGCACACTTGATTCAGCAACTAAGTTAAAGTAGCTGAGAATGATCTTCAGTAGATGAAAAAATTAAGTCACTGAACTTGTCAAACTGTAGCATCATGAGCAAAGGAATTTCAGTTTAAAATGTACTTTTTCTTAGTATAAAATGCTAATTTTCTTTCTATTGATGTCAGTGCCTCCAAATTAATGAGCACTGCTAACTGCAAAACCTCTCAAGGAAAGACGGGAATTAATTTCCATTAGTTAACAACTGACAGCCAACTACAACTCGCCTTGCACGACAATAAATGTTTTGAGTGCTCCATTTTTGTCCTCAATTAAATGTTCACAGTCAGATGGTGATGACAAGTGACTGATGACATCAAGCCAATATCGATATGGGTTTGTACACGACCATGGGCAGAGGGGAGCTCAGATTTTCACTTCTGATGGAATAAACAATGATAACTTTGAGGATGTATTCATTGAAATATACTAAAAATTAAATAGTTTTACAGAGTAGGATAAATGGAACAGAGAATGAGGGCAGTTCTTTTAATTAGGAACAGGTTAAATTACCTGAAAAGCACAGAGTAACCTGAACAGCACATGATTTCAAAGTGTAGAACATACCTAAGTAGATACCTAGCAAACACACACAGCCACAACCAGAAGGTGCCTTTCGAAAATCTGATAGCTACTGTGACTCATCTGATTTCTATATAGGAAAGAACTGTGTTTGTCTAACTTTACAAATGTATTGTTTCAGCTTTTAACACACTATCAGTGTTGACACATAGAACAGGAAATTAGTATCTTGTTATGATGTGTCTTCTGTAACACTAATAATTATGTGTTTATGCAAATTTTATAGATCTTCTTTCTGGTTAAATGTGCACAGAATCAATACATATATAGATAATACAAAACATATATATATAATATATAATATATAAACAAATATCATGTATATGCATTCATATATACTTGTGTATATAAAAATATTTACATATACACATAATATTTTTGTTATCTATAGGTTACGAAGACTGATTATCTGTATACACACATATACATGTATGCATACATAATATAACTATACACAGAATATTCTATGCACATTTATTTACCCATAATATGGACATACACATACAATCCATCACATTTATATAAGATCATGTCTAGGACTATTGAAATTATCCCTAGAAGACAACCCTGAAGAATGGCCAGAGGAGTGAATTCTTTCACCTGAACTGTCTCAGTTTCCCTTTTCCTGTAGGGGTCCCACTCAGGGGAATCCACCTCAGGTAGCAGGGGTGCTGACCTCAAATTTTATAATCTCATTCAAGGCAGGACCCACAAAACCTTCCTTTGATTCTTCAGAGACACAAAACTTCTTTTTGATTCCTTCTAAACCACTTCCCAGAAGTCTAAAAGATGTCAGGTAGGAAATGAATGGGAGCACACAGATTTTAAATAAAATACGCACACAAAATCAGAGCACTGAGATTCCAGAGCTTCCTTTCCAGTTGGCAAGCTGGACTATTTCTCCAGGAGGTTCCAGGGAAAGGAGTGGGTTTTGGTTTTGTTTCTCAGCTTGTTTTGCAGGCACACCATTATTTATATTTGCTGCTTTCTGGATCTTAAACCGTCTGATACTTTCTTTCAAACGATGATGAAGATTCTCTTCTTTTACCTACAGTGGACATCCCTTCTCGTGTGTAGATTTAGGCAGCAGGATTATTACAAAATGGTGCAAAGATTGGCTTTACCTGTGAGACCCCAACTATGTTTCCAGTATGACAATGTCCAATCCCACAGCCAGCACACACATGTCACACACACATCACGCACAGGGTCATCATGCGATGGTGAACAAAAGCACGAAGCAGGAAGGGTTAGGAATTACTAGTTCCAGTTTCACATGGAGTACTAATGATATTGCAAAATAATTATTTATTTTACCTGAGAATCCAATACACTATTTCTTTAAATTACCAACTATTTTTATGTATCATCCTTGTACTTAGGATGTATAGAAACATTAAAATTAAGACAAAAGGTGCTGGAAGTTTCATAGACTTCTGATTTCTATTGATCCAAGATATCACTGATACTGGATGATATCATCAGGTTTTACCTCATCTATACACCTATTTGAAAAATTTATTTTCATGATAATTTATTATACGAATATTCTCAGTGTTCTTGAGTCAGAAAAAAAGACGGTATCTTTATTCCTGGAAGTGAGAGTATGGGTGCCTTTAGGTAGAAAAGCTAAAAGAAAATTCTGGAAAGATAGTGTTAACTTATATGAGAGATTTACTTGTAGGTCATTGGAGATCTAAATTAAGCAACCAAGGACATCTTAGTTTCTGGTTTCATAATGGAGACTACCATGACCACTCTGGAAAGGAGGCTGAATGTATAGAACAACTCTATGGTTAGGTAGTTAGGGAGGAAGATCTAACCTGAGAAGACATACCGTTAGCCAGTCTGGAATTGGCTTTCTCCCCTAAATGATGCAGGAAAGTCCTAATGTATTTGGTCCACTTTAGAGAGCTGGGGTCTTGGGGGTTTCACAGACCTCCCCACATATGGAGGTCTAGTGAATAGGTGGGACCCCAGGGGTGAGACCCTGTGGGTAACTAAGTCTTTGCAGGTGTGAGCCTTTCACTGTGGCGCAGAGTTGGTGTTACTAACAGTACACGGATGAAGAGGAGACTTTCCCTAGAGGAAAAGTCCAGAGACACAGGAAACAGAGTGACGCTGTCACAGTGGGTAGAGTACCTGCCAAGGATTCATTCATTTGCTCACCAATTATACCTTGTCTGTGGATATGCATCCTTCACAACTGCCTGCCTAACTTTCCTGCCCCTTAATCACATGATGCCCTACAAGCCCCAAGCCAGGTTCTGCCTCAGTGTAAATGAAGTGAGGGCATAGTATTAGAAATGAGTCAATAGTGTACAAGTATGTTGGTTACTCCTCCAAGTGGCTTTTGAAGACAAGAAACAAAATATTATTCTAGGTACAGAAAAAAGTCAGTATTGTGTATGAATACTACTTCCTTTTAAAATGATAAAAGGAATTTTACAAAGAAGGGCTTTGTAAAACAAACAAAAAGTGATTTTCAGTGAAGTCTTCTCTTCTATCTTTCAGTTCTTCTCTTGGTTTTGAGGGCTGAGTGCTCAGGGATGCCTCCTCCCAGTTTCCTGCTGGCCCAAGCCCCAGCCCTCACCATACGTCTCCCACTGCTGCCCTCCCAGAGCAAGGGCTCCAGGCACTTGCTCTTAGTCCTCTTTCTTTGTCCTTCCATCCGGAAGTCTGGGCCTGTGTATCTTTCCCCACTTCCTCTGTGGTTCTGACTCCGGGGCACCATTCTCAGCCAGAACTAAGATCCTCTTGTGGGCTGGAATAAGGGATTGCTGTAGAAATGGGGTTGATACTAGCAATTGAATCTAAAATGAGTCCTCCTCTATGCCAGGAAGAATTCCAAAGATATTAAGGTCTTAGTATATTTCATCATCACAATAATTTTCTGAAAGGATTACTATCATCATTTTCACTTTAATTCACAGGCAGAGAGGGCCATGTAGAGAAGATCCTACCCCAGATCCCAGTTTGGTTAGAATCCTTTTATCCTTTGTGTGTGATGACCTTCACAAGACAAGCCACATCTAGTATTGCCCTGGGTGAGGGATACAGCATGGGCCTCAGGGTTGAGCAAAGTTGTCCCTTGATGAGATAGAGAACCTTTGATGAGAAAGAGAACATTTGAATTTTTATTCACTTATTTTACTAAACAAAGGAGGCAAATGAGACATCATACTAGTGACTCTTGGTGTTGGCCTTGGGCCTGCTGCCGGGCCCACATTTCAGTCAATGGCATGTCTTAGTAGAAGCCATAATACAGAAGAGTTGTCATAGACACTCTTACTAGTTCCCTCTCTTTGCAAAGGGAACACTATTGCTGCTGATGTGCATTCATTCATGTAGGGCTTGTGTTACACCACCTACTTTAGCCCTCCAAAAATGAACAAGACAGAACTAATAGTGTGATTATGTACAAAAGCCAAAAAAGTGGCCAAGCTTGCTCATTCCCCATGCCTGGAGTCATCAATGTCAGCCATGCTAATCAAGAAAAATAGAATGTTATTCTCATTTCTAAATTATATAGCTACAGTGCTAGTAATAATTATAAAGAAAGAGTATCATGATGAAAAAGCAAAATGAAACAAAAAATGTAAATGCTTATCTTTGAAATATCCTGTTGTAAGTTTTATCTTTAGTGTACAACACTTTTGCATTTTGCATGGGTATTTTTACTGATAAGCTGATCTCTTTTTGGGGGGCGGGAACAGGAATCAAACTCAGGACCTTGTGTTTGCTAGGTAGCGATACTTCTGGAGTATTCATAATATATTAGTGTGCCCAGGCACGTGTACTCAGTTGAGTAGTAACTGCTCAAATTACTGTCTACCCAGAACCTAACAAGGTGAATTTATTTGGGAATAGGGTCTTGGTGGATGTAATTAAGTTAAGATGAGGCCACGTGTAATAGCATGGACCCTATCCCCAGTGAATCATGTCCTTAGAAGAAAATAGGAAGAGACAGAGGGACAGAGTTGAAGGTCCCCTAAATATAGAGGAAGGGACTAAATTGACACAGCCACAAGCCAAACGAATGTTTGAGGTACCAGAAACTGGAATAGGCAAAAAGAAGGTTTCCTCTTTGGAGATCTGGAGGGAAAAATAGCACTGCTGACATCTCAGTTTAAGGTTTCTGGCCTCCAGAACTGTGGAAGATTAAATTTCTGCCAGTTTCAATCCACCTAGCTTGTGATCATTTGTTACAGCAGCTGCTATGTTCTGAATATTCATGTCTGCTCCAAATTCCTATGTTGAATCCTAAGCATCAGAATGTTGGTGTCAGGAGGGACAGACTTTCAGGAAATCCTGGGAGTATGACTTCCACAAGTCGAGTTAG
>RJWT010017225.1:6149-19521 GCA_004365215.1 Cuniculus paca | reverse complement strand
GCAGAGAACAGCAGCAAGAGTGAATGAATTCAGGAGCCCAAGGAAAGGATGCCAATGAAAGATTAAAAGGATTAGATAGCTATGGCTTAGCTGCAGACAGCCAAAGGGAAGAGAAGGGAGAGGCCTGGAAATTAATATTAAACACCCAGGTGTGTTCTAAAATAGCCACGTGGAAACGCACAGGATACCCATCAAATTAAGATTTTCCAGATGAAAATGGACATTTTCTTCCAAACAATAGGCTTCCTGCCTAAACCGGCCCTCTGCCTACCTAAGTGCTTGGTAAATACTGTATTATAAAAACCACCTTCATTTGCCAAAAGGGTATAGGATCTGGGAACTAGACCAATTGGAAGCACATTAAAAAATCAGCCAACGCTTTCCTTACCGGCAGTAAGGACAGGATTAAAGGAACTGGATTTGTGTTGTGTGAGCCAAGTCAGACTCTTCAACAATGAAGTTGCCTCTTCCCACTCAGACAAATGCAGAACAAAATAGAAACCTTTGTAGCACAGGGAATGCCTAAGACATGCTTGGCTGGGCTCTGGTTAAATCGTATCATTGCAATTTATTTCATGTCAAAGAGTACAAGATGCTACGAACATCTCCCTCCCCAACCCTACCTTAGAGAGCTAGGAGGCAGAGCAAGCTGCATTTCTAAACTCAGGGTGAACTCGGATTTCCAAACTCAACTGTGAATATCCCAGTACCTGACTTTGGGGTTGATGCTTTGTTTTATTGAAAGGAGTCTCTAAAAACAGCAACTCTCTTTGGTGCTATTGAATCGTCTTTGTTTACAGATCATTAACTGAACTGTTCTTAACCTAGTACCTAAGGGAGTCTGGTGTTCAGCTTCCTGGCAAATGCAAAGCAAATCCCAGTGCTGTTATTAGGCACCAAGCTCAGCAGACTTCCTTGAGTTGCTCCAGCATGCCAAGCCTCTGACATATGTTGTTCCTGCTTTCTGCATGGCTGATCCCTCTAATTCTTCCCTCAACTTAAATGTTGCCCCTTCTAAAAGTCCACCCTATGATTGGGATGATTTGGACTGCAAATAAGATAAAACTATACTAACTGTGGCTCAAGTCAGAAGATATGAATTCATGTGACTGAAATTCAGTCCAGAAGTTAAGAGGGAGCACAACTCAACAATGTCATCAAGAACCTAGTGTCCAGCTAGCTCTATGCTCCACCTTCATGACACTGGCTTTCATCTGCATGATTTCTTCCAGCGAGTTAGTCAAGAAGGGGCCTCATCACCAGGGTCTCTTCCCTCTATGTCATTGGTTAGAACTGTGTCACTTGCAAGGGAATCTGAAAAGTCATGATTGTCTTCCCAAGTCTCCACAGGAGAGGAAGACAAAGAAAGAGATGCAAATAGTGTTAGGAAGCCAAAACTCAGTGTCTGCCAGGGTGCCTCCTGCTCCCCACTCCTGGTCCTAATTGCTCTTTGCCATAGCTCCCTACTTTTCTCTTCTTGGCATTTACCACAATTTGTAGTTGTCCACTTACAGCCCCACTGGGGTACATATCAGTCACAGCTGTTTCTCTCACTAGTTCTGTATTCCCAGAACTAACTACTGTGCTTTGAATGCACATCCCCTAAAGGTCTATGTATGTAAACCTCAGTTCCCAGCTGGTGGGGCTTACTAAAAGGTCCATGGGCCTCTAGAGTCTCAGGATCTTGGCCCTTTCTTTCTGTCTGTCACTGCTTCTTGGCTCAGAATGTTGGTCACTTTTCTGTGCTGCTCACTCCTGTCATGATGTACTGTGCTCACCACAGGACCAAAGCAAAGGGGCCTTGGGCTGAAACTTCCAGCACCATGAGTTAAAATAAACCCTTTCTCTCTGTAAGATCATTGCCTTGGGTGTTTTGTTATAGTGATGCACAGCTAGATAATATGTTAGCTTTGTCCTGGTGAATGGCAGGCACTAAACAAATGTTTCTTGACTTTGGGGCTGGTTGACTTGTAGGAGATAAAAGAAGAAAAAACTCACTCTGAAATAATCAGACATCAAAACCCTTTGAGAAAATAGGATTCTGGTTATTAAAATATCTCTTTGTATTTATTATAAAATATTTCAAATCTGAAAAGAAGTGTGTACAAAATAAAATAATGAGTATTCCAATTTCTACCACACAGCTCAGTACAATTCAAGAATTTTGCCTTAGGGTTCTGAGGTCTGTTAATGTTACATTTGAAGAAAAATACAAATCTCAATTGAAGTTGAAATCTTTGTGTCCCCTTGCCTGCCTCCATGTGCCTGTCTTTTTCTCTTTGGAAGAAACCACAGCCCTGAAAATGGACTGATCAGTCTACTCTGTGTTTCTTTTTTACTATGACTGTCTATGTACAGACCCATAAACCAGAAAAAATCATAGGGCATTTTTCATGCCTCTAAGCTGCTGATGAGTAATATGTTTTTTAAAAACATCATGCAAATAATATGAATATTGAAAGTATCATCTTTAGGGCTACCTTGTTACTGATGTTTAGTGAGATGCAGCCATATGGTATTTCATTGCATGAATATACTGCAATTTATTTTCACATGTTTGCATTGATAAACATTTTCATTATTTGCAGTCTTTCCCTATCCCTATTACAAATAATGCTATAAGCAATTAACATTCTTTTACATATTTCTTTGTCTTTTTTTTAATTGATACCCTCAATAAATGAGACTGTTTCTAGATTAAACAACTGTATCTAGATTTTTGTTGATCTATTGGTATAAAAAGGTGTCACACTGGTTTTATTTTGAATTTCTCTGACAAGAGGGAAAGCTGAGGATTTTATAGTAGATGTGTTGGTCAATCAGTTTCCTTCCATGAAAATTACCTGTTTGTGTCCATTGCTCCTTTTGAGGGTCTGGGGATTGTCCTTTTCTTACTGATTCTTAAGGTTCTTTTATATTCTGGATGACAGTCCTCTGTTATTCACACACCTTGCAAATGTCTTTCCCCAGATTGTTACTAAAATTTTCACATTGTTTTTGATTTAGCTTTATGATTTGGGGAGTTAAATTTTAATACAGTAAAATTTATCAACTTATTACTCTGTGTTTTGAGCTTGTTTTAACTATGTCTCTATTTTTATTTGCAAATAATAATTGTATATTTTCATAGAGTATTATGTGCCATTTTAATACATATATACAAAGTGTAATGAACAGAGCAGAGTAATGGGTATATGTATCACCTCAGGCATTTATCATGTCTTTGGGACTGTTCAAACTCTTTTCTAACTAATTTTTGTGAAATTTTCAAGTAATTGTTGTCAGCCATAGTTATCCTGCTGTGCTATACATTATTAGAAGTTATTCCTCCTCTCTAACTTCTCCCCTGTATTTGTTACACGTCCCTATCCTACACACTTTCCCACCCCTTCTAACCACTGTTCTACTCTCCACGTTTTTGAGGTCAGTGGTTTAGCTTCCATACTTCAGTAAGAAGGCATGCTGTTTGGGTTTCTGTATCTTACTTATTTCACTCAATATAAAATTCTCCCATTTCATCCATGTTCTGAAAATGACAGAATTTCATTCACTTGTATTGATGAAATACATATATATATGCTCATAAAGCTTTTTTATCCATTCATCCATTGATAGAGACCTAAGATGATTCCATAACTTAGCTATTGCACATAGTGCTGCAGTAAACATGCAAGTGCAAATATCACTTCAACGTACTGGCTTCAGTTCCTTTGGCTGTGTACACAGTGGTGGGAATGCTGGGTTATTTGTTAGTCCTATTTCTAGTTTTTTTTAAGGACCTCCCTACCGTTTTCCATAATAGCTATACTACTTTACATTCCCACCAAGAGTGTGAGAGTTTCCTTTTCTCTACATCCTTGCCAGAATTTGTTATTTTTCATTCTTTTAAAGTAGCCATTCTAACTGGGATGAGATGATCATCGTGTATATGATCTGCACTTCTTCATTGGTTAGTGATGTTTTCTTATGCTTATTGGCCATTTGTATTCTTTCTTTTGAGAAATGTCTATTTACATCATCTTTCTTTCTTTCTTTCTTTCTTTCTTTTCTTTTTTCTCTTTCTTCTGAGTACTTTGTGTTCCTTATATATTCTGAAAATTAACTTCTTGTCAGATGAGTGTCTTGTAAATTATTTCCTTCTATTTTGTAGGCTGCCTCTTCACTCTATTGTTTGAGTTCCTACGCAGAATCTTGTCAGTTTGATGTAGTCCCATTTGTAGATTTTTGCTTTTTTGTCCATAGTTTGGAGGTTAATATGCAAAAAATCTTTGCCTAGAACAGTATCTTTCCCCTACCTTTTCTTTCAGTAATTTCTTAGTTTAGGGTCTTGTATTTTAGACTTTGATTCATTTTTGTGTTACTCTTTATACGTGGTGAGAAATTGGAATTTAGCTTGTTTCTTCTGCATATAAATGTCCAGTACCATTTATTGAAAAGACTTTTCTTTCTCCAGTGAATATTCTTACTGCCTTTGTCAAAAATCAGTTGGCTGTGAATATGTGAATTTTCTTGATTCTCATAGTCAGTTCCATTGGTGTACATGTCTATTTTTACAACAAAAAGTGTTGTTTTAAAGCCCAATATCATAATGCCTCCATCTTTGTTCTTTTTGTTCAGGATTGTCATTGGCTTTTTTGGGTCTTACATGGTTCTATACAAATTTCAGGGATTTGTTTTTTCTATTTCTGTGAAGAATCTCATAGGTATTTTGATAGAAATTGTGTAGAATGTATAGATTGCTCTGGGAAGTATGTACATAGTAGTAGTATTAATTCCTCCAGTCAATCAACACTGTATACTGTGTGTGTTTATGTGTATCCCCTTCAATTTCTTTCATCAGTGCTTTGTAATTTTTGTTGTAGAGATCATTCACATTCTTGGGTAATTAGCGTCCTAAGTATTTTTTGTAGCTGTTGTGAATGGGATTGCTTTCTTGATTTCTTTCTCAGCAATGCCCCTATTGTTGCATAAAAACACTACTGATTCTTACATAGGTTTTGTATTCTCAAACCTTCCTGAATTTGTTTATCAATTCTAAAAGTTTTTTTTTTAATTTTAAAGTATGGACAGTTATTTTGAAGAAAACAAGAGACATTATGGTAGTCTAACAGGTTTTTGGTTCAGACACTAAATATTTGTGTGTATAAAATTATGGTGTCTTCAAAGAGCAATAATTTGTTCTCCCCTTTCCTATTTGATGCTGTTTAATTCTTTATCTTGCCTTAATGTTATGACTAAGACACTCAATGCTGTATTGAACACAAAAGGTGAGCTCAGAAAGCTATTTAAATTTTTCCCCATTTGTTAAGTTGTTGACTACAGGTTTGTCACACAGACCTCTTTTGTATTGTGGTATATTCCTTCTATACTTGACTATTTGAAGTTTTTAATCATGAGCCATTGTCCAATTATATCAAATTGTTTTTCTGCACTTATATCCCTTGTCTTTTCACAGTTACTGAGACTACCTAAGAGCATTATTTTTAAGTAGCAATAGCAGACATCTTTGTCTTATTCTAAACTGCCAATAACTTTGTTTATTTTTTTATAATCTGGATCCTTACTATAAGTTTGTATAGATAATATTCATTGAGTTTAGGAAATTCCTCTTTATTCCAAGTATATTAAGATTATAAACATAAATGATTGTTAGACTTCACTAAATACTTTTTAAAGTATCTATTGAGTTTATAATAGGTTATTTTACATATATTAATATTGGGAAATGAATTAGATATGTGAAAGCATCTTTTTCATTCTAAGAGAATAGTCACTAATTATCAAGAATGTTTTGAAGAAGGGCTGGGGATGCAGCTCTGAACTTGTGTGCTTGCCTAGTGTGTGCAAGGTCCTGGATTCAATCCACTACCAAAAAAATAAAAATAAACGTTCTAAAGAAATACTGGATCTTTTCCTAAAACAAAGAATTCTGGAGATTTTGAACCATTATTATTTGTATTTAATTTTACATAAGTTGAAGTTAAGTCTTGGTTGATTTTTATGTGTGTTTTTAAAAAAAACAAAAGTGCATAAAACTTGTATAATGGTAGCAAAGGATATAAATGGAAAGAAAAGAGGAAAGTGAAAGAGTTACCTTTGCTTATTTTCGACTGTGAAATGAAGTGCTAGCAGAGCCTTCTCAGATATAATTCTGAACTTCGCAAATCTATCAGTCAAAGAATTCTGGGACAATTTAGTTGCGTCCCATAATTACCTTATTTGCTGAGGAGTTGAATCATACTGGCCATTTGTCTAAAGACCTGGTAACCCCAGTATCCAGAATCTTTTAGGGGGTTAGCCCTTAACAGCTCAGAGTAATTGGGTGCTGTTCGTGTCCAGGGAGCGTGCTGCAAAGGATGACGGGTGCTGTAGAATGGCTCTGCTCTTGATCTCTTTCAGTCACTTTTGCTGTATTCATCTTTGGTAATTGCATCGTTTGGTATCTTATATGCATATAGTCTTTTGTAGTTTTGGTGCTCAGCAAAACAGCTATGTTCTGCTCAATAGTTAGGGCTTCAATGTCACAAAATTATTTCAGTGTAATTGCTATTGGTGGTAAAATGCAAAGCCAATGCAGAAATATGGTTTTGATGGTTGCTGAGCAGTTCTGTTTCTGAGTAGCTGTCCTAATTATGTGCACATATGCATACAATTACTGAGATATTATTGTACTAAAAGAACTGTATAGACACAATGATAATAATGTGATGGCCTGGTCTGCTGACTTTAAAAAAGATTTCAGAAATTGATTAGAACATTTAATGCCATTCCTTCATTCAAGGATTTGTGAACCAAATACTTTACTCCAATAAGAAATATGTTACAAAGAGAATATTTTTTCTCCTTCTCCCCTCACCATGTAGCACACAGGGAGAAAGATACCAAACTCCTGGGAATTATGTCCTTGATTAACTATGAAGTAATAAACATAGGAAAGCAGCAACAATTCATGCAGTAGGATGCTAAATCTCCACCTTTATGGCCTACATTTGCCAACTGTTTCCATTTTTGACAGATAAAGTGCACCTGTGAATTTTAAGCTTCTCAGGTTAAAGTTAAGATATGTAATTAGATTTCTGGATATACATCTTTTCCCCAAACTTCTGCTATAGGGGGAAAAAATGCCAATTAAACCAACTTTACTCAGCTTCAAAAAGAAGAGGAAAAATCTTAAACCTGAAAATTGATGAGAGAACTTTACTAATGATGATTCTTTACATGGGGAAATGTTCTTTCTTAATGGGGACAGTGTGTGATGGCTTTTCCACCTCTGGAGGCTGGGGCCAGGAGGTTTACTTAGTTAATAAAACCAGCTTCTTTAGACATGTGCCTTGACATGGGATGGGCAGAAACTAATGGTTGTTAAGTAATCTGTTGTATATACTTTTCTAAGCCTTTATACTTATTGCAAAAAAGTTAGCAATCTGAGAAACAGTTACAGGCTGGTGAAGACCTGCTTCAATGGCTTAAAACAAAAACACCTTCTAATCTTTGTGCTTCTAATGACTGATGCTAACCTACAAATATTACTAGTAATCAGAACAACTATATGATAAAAGTAACTTAACATTCCCTGGGCAGATACCATGTATGAGCAGTCACTAAACATTAAGCACTTGTCTAATACCCAAGAAAAAACATTCAAGGTAGGTTTTAGGTTATTTTACAGCTTGAAACTGAAGTTCACAAAAATTTAGTAATTTTCTCAAGCATACCTAAATGTGTCTTCTGGAAGATTATATCCTGTCTCTTCGGTAAAATCGAAACAGACTAGTTCATTATTGTCAGTTATAAAATAGCCTAGATGCTCTTAAAAGTAAAAGCTTTCTTGAATAATATCAGGAGACAATTTAGGAAGACAATAGAAATGTCAGCCTATTAGAGTAAGTATGTATTTTAATGCAACAGGCACCCAAAAATCAAATGAAATGAAGTTACTATAGATGTTCAGAATTATGATCTAATCAGTCAGATAAAACAAATACACAAGGAGTTACTTAATTAAAGAACAAAATGTCAACAAATGCAAAACAGGCAAATGCTAGGCACTGAATTGTAGTTTCTCTAGACTTCATTAATATCAGCTATAAAATGATAGGGTTGAAGCTGGCAACTCTTTCGTGTAAGGGATTCTTCTTGCTGTCAGATGTAAGTTGGTGATTCCAAGGAGTGAGTGTGAGCAAATCAGTGAAAGGATCACAGCAAGTGCTGAGTGATAAAAACACAGTGAAGTTACAGATCTTGAAAGATCTCCTGGGGCTGAGATTCACAAAGTCCAAGTTTAAAATCCACAGCCATAAGGAGCAGGATACTGCTGAGTAAATTTGAGTAAAAAGTACCGGGAGCCCCTAGATTTATGTACAAGAAAAATCACCCTTTTAACAAATGATGTTAGGACAACTGCATATGCACATGTAGAAACAGTGAAGTTGCATCCCTACCTCATATGATACACAAAAATTAACAAAGTGAGCCTTAGACTTCAGTATAGGAACTAAAAAAATAAAGCTCTTAGAAGAAAATACAAGAGTAAATTTTCATGACCTGGAGTTAGGCAATCATTTCTTACATTTGGCATCAGAACTGCAAGCAACAACAATAAAAAAGAAAATTAGATGTGACCATTAATCTTGGCAAGTCAGCCTCAGTGGGTTAAGAAACACAGCAGATTAGTAAAGCACTCTCCTTTGTGTGTCTAGGTAGGTTATGGAGGCATGATCTTGGATACTATTCATGGTCCCTCACTTGTTCCTCACTGATGGGTTTCCCGTGCTCGACTTTCTGTCCTCCATAAATAAGCATCTTTGCTCCACAGTGCTCTTCCACCACAGTGTCACTGCTTTGAAGCCAGCTCATTAGAGACTGAAATTGTGAGCAAATTAAACTTCCCAGCTTTTAAATTGGGGTGTTAAGCATCGTGTCTCAGTGACAAGAGAATACATTAGATAAGACATTACTGAGATCAAAAACTTTTGTGCTTCAAAAGACACCATGAACAAAGTGAAAAGACAACTCCAAATGAGAAAATATGCATATTTTCAAATAATACATCAGATTAAGGACTTGTATTCAGAATATGTAAAGAATCGTTACTGCATAGTTTTAAAAATGCTCCAAGGATTAGACTAGCCATTTCTCCAAAGAAGATATACAGATGGTCAATACACATATGAAAAGATGCTCAACTTCAATAAGTGTTTGGGAACTGCAAGTCAAACCACAACCTCTCCACTCCCACCAGGATGATAGCTAGGAATAAGTAATGACAAGATGGGGAAACTGAGTCATCATACCCTGCTGATGGGGATACAAAGTGATCGTAGATATGGGCATAAGCAAAGGAAGAAGTGTTGACCTAGTCCAGAGAAATGATAAACAGGGACTGAATTAGTACAGTGGCTTTGGGAATGATACAGTACAAACAGCATGGCAGTAGCTAGACAGAACGTCTCAAAGTCATCAGAGTCTTTGTTGTTGGGGTAACTAGCACTTTCATAAAGGACACCCAGAGCCATGTCAGTTTGCCACCTCTTGTGTTAGCCTGCACAGCTGGGGAGTCATTTTAAATGATTTACTATTTGAGACACAATTCAGCATCTGCAACATCTACCCATTCTTGCTAAGACATGTTATGATGTAACATTTAAGCATTTTTATTTCATAAGCCATAAATATGTGTTGCACCTATCGTATATGTAAAGATCTGCCCAATAAAAGTCAAAGAGAATAATTATCAGATTTGCCATCTTTTTGAAAACCTGAGCTGTGATTCTGATGTGCAAATGAAGGAATTAGCCTGATGTGAATTTGGACCGGCTTTCTCACTCTAAATATCTTTGGGCCGTGGAAAAAAGATATCACGCCCTGGTATCATGTGGGGTGTTGACTGATGGCATCTTTCTGGAATACTGTGAAGGTACTATCAGTACTCTGACGTTCAGCTTCATCAAGATGTGACCCTTCTGGGCAACCTAACAATATGTTTATGTTAGTTACACAGGCAAAATTTTTTTCTTAAGATTTCATTAAATATTTAACTAGCATTACTGAAGAATAATACAGCCAGCAATGTAGCTGGATCAAAATGGGAAATCAATGAATTTTCAATCTTGTTTGGTAATATCTCTCTAAACAAGGCAGGCAGGAGAGCTGGGAAGAGGCAGGAAGGAATGTTAGGCCTTGAGCCAAAGATGAAATTAAACCGCTGGTGCATCTTCTCTGAAGCTTCAGTCACTTTCCATGTACTGACAAAGGCCAGACCTGGAAAGGCAGGTGTTTACTGCCTCTTTTGTCTGGAAGTATCTCAAGAAGTCATGTTCATTTGTCTGTTTCTGGCATTTTCTTTAAAAATGTTGCTCTTTCTACCCATATAATTCCTTCATTATTCCCCAAAGGAAGATAACATTGGATTTTCAGGTCTCAGCAACACCCTGATGGTGAAGTCAGGCATATTTAGAAACCAATTTAACTTTTATGCCCCAAAGCAGTGAAGTAATAACAACAATAACAATAATAACAATAGTTTACATTTATTTAGCATGGTATAGTTACAAAGTACTTCACATATATTGTCTTATTTAATTTACCCAGTGGAGAAAACTGCGCTATTTAGCTGTTCGATATATGTTTTGTTTGATTTTATTAGGAAAAAATATGAAGCAAAAATTTTTTCTCCATAGAAAAATAAAGTAAAGCCACTAGAATGGTTATTAGCACAGCTGCTAAGAGAATGCTCAGAAAATATTTTTTCTCCCTTCTACCCCCACAAAGATTCTTTGACTAACAGACAGTAATTGTTCCTAATGTTACCTTCAGCAATAGGAAACAGTTGTTATTTCCCCCATTATGGGTCTCAAGTTCCAGAAGGAGAAAAGGATAGGAGGGAGTAGACAAAAGATGTGGGACTGAGTGTAGGATGACCATGATCGCACTGTCCTTTCTCCAACAAGGACAATCATGCATAGGAAGTAGGCTGTGCTCTTCCAACCTGCTCATTTGCTACAAGTAACACCATAGACCTAATTCTGCTACTCTGGTTCTTGTAGAAGATGGGATAACCCATGGGGATAAACTAAGCACCAGAGACATAAGTTTTCATGGAACTGTGTGAAAGGAAAAAAGATGACAGAAGCCAAGAAATGGAATCTCCAAGTCTCCAATAAATCTCCAATCATCGTGACTTATTTCTTACTTTGCCTATTTACTTTTGTACCTAATTTGTAACTTAATTTTCTTAATGATCATCACTGCCTAAATCCTTTAGTCTTTAGGCCCTACACGACCTGGATCTACTTCTGCAGAGTATTTACTTCAAGAGACACCACAGCAGTGACTTCAACCCTCCCTACAAGGCCAGATTTGGGAGTAAGGGCTAAACCTGTGGTGGATTCCTGGGTGATGTCGAAGTAGTAAGATCAAACAATTACACACCAGACTCAAATAGGCAAGAGTCGAAGCAGTGTCTTCATTTTTCTAAAACTGGCCCAGTTTTCATGAGCATTCACCTTCCTCCTAGGGGGTAGAGAAATCTTCATTGTGCTAGTTCTCTTTCTTAGTTCTACTTCTATTTAAAATACTCCCCTGCAAGAAAATTCTTGGCCTTTTCAGAATTCTCCTCACCTTTTTTGTTCCCAAAGATGGCATCTTGTGTGTGGAAGGCATAAGTTCTGTCCTGTCGTCCAGGAGGGGAGGCCCCTCTGATCTCACTGATGGTGCCTGTGCTATTTTCTGGGACTCTTAATGAGTAAGGTTTATGGGGTGGCCATGCTAGGAACAATTGAGGAAGAACCCCCTCAAAGCTCTCCAGATGGGCTTCCTCCTGCTACTGGCCTTCAGAATGTGGGACGAAGCTTCTACATACCTTCGTTCTAAACTGGAGTTGAAGATCATGGAGAGCTAATCTCAGGCCTTTTCACTTTGATGGAACTACCACTGTGGTCTCCACCCTACAGCCCAATGGTGCAGTCTTTCTCACCTTTCCTCTGCCCCACACTGGCAACACAAAGATAGGTCTTCTTTAAATGCACTCCTTCCTTGCTTATTCCCATGGAGAAATTCCTCGGGTGTGTAGGGGGGCTTTCTTTTTATCTTCCTTTCTTGCTCGGCCATTCTCTAAGCCATGTCTTTCTTCTCTAAGCCTCATTCCTCAGCTGAAATGACAGCAAAACTGTCCATTCTACATTATAGAAACAGCACAAATATGTCTGATGTGTGTTTCATGCCATGTTCTTAGTGGACTTGTTAGCCAGCTTTCTGTCACTGTGACAAAATACCCGAGCCAATCAATTACAGGGAAATACAGATGTATTTTGGTTCACAGTTTCAGTCCATAGACACATCATGATCTTGTTGCACTGGGCATGTGATAACACAGTAGATCAGGGCCAGAGTACACGGTGGAGGCCTGTTCACTTCATGGTAGCCAGAAAGCAAAGACAGAGGGGAGGAGGAGGGGAAGAAATCTCAGTATCCCCTCAAGATTATTCCCAGAATGACCTAACTTCCTTTCCTGCCTCCTAAAGTTTCACCAGCCCCCAATAAGAGCACACTGGCTTTTGGGGACAGTCAAGATCCAGACTATAGTCATGTGTTAATTGAAGTGAAAGGATCTCAGACAATCCTGGTCATTTTGAACAGAATCAGTTGTTTAGAGCTATTGTCTTACACCAGCCCCAAGGACCTGGATACCCAAACCTGCATATCAATACCCCCGTACCTGTGCAGTCCTGACCTCCTTGCATCTTCCCTGAGATTATTGGCTGGATGTGAAGACGAGAGCACATTAAAATAATTCAAAACTATTACCTCTGCCATCAGACTCACAAGAAGTCTTTTTTTCAAACTCTCTTTTGGAAATGTTTCTATTTTGAACAGTGTCATCTATGTATTTCAGTTATTGTTCCAAGTGACAGTTTGGTTTTCTGACATCACTGAGAAACTAGTCAGGTACATTGAATATTTACCTTTGATTAATGGAGATTTTTTAAGACATTTGGGCAGTGCATATTAGGTAATTAGGAATGGTGTGTGCCACATGGATTCCTGGAGCACAGACAAACCCTGATTGCTAAGAATGTCCCAGATTCTACTCTAATGACATAGCTTGTAATGAGCAGTAACTTTCAGCTGGGACCTGGCTTAACAATTAGAAGGTAAATGGCAATTCATATTCAAACTTGCCTATAATAGAAGGACTGTGACAAGAATCTACTAACTAGTGTCCTATTCTTTTCTCTAACTGATTTATTCTCTACACAGCAACTAGAACCTTTCATATAATCTTAAGATAGTTTTTCATTAGGACTTGCTTGCAGTACATGATGAAAACGTTCATTGTGGGTCGTTGATACGTGCACATAATGCATCTCAGTCA
>RJWT010017224.1:0-11030 GCA_004365215.1 Cuniculus paca | reverse complement strand
AATGTTATTACTTCATACCATTTTTTACTAATGTTACCAAATATTAAACTGATTGGTTTTAATGTCACATCCCTATTTTCTGTTTACTTTCTTTCATTCTTAATGAAAAATAAAATGTCCAACTGGTGAAAGAACTGAGGAAAACCAATCTTGGATAGTCAGTGGATTAATTGTCCTTAAAAAATTGATTTGATTTCATTTCATGTAATTGACCAATTTATGAATTTATTTTTACTAGATCAGGTCTTCTGTGTGTATAGTCAGTCACTTGGCTTTTCACTTTACTCATTTTATAGAATCATCTTATGATTCCAGAGTTAGAATCACTTTTATTTGATAATATTTCATATGACATTCCCTGGACTTAGCCAGGAAAGCCTCTACTTAGATACAGAGCAATGAAGTTCATCCAGCTAATTTCTAGAGCCAGCCCTTAGATTCATATTGTTTGCTGAAGGCTACAGAGCTGCTGTTATTGATCAAACCACCCAGCGTTGATTCCAACTTGGAACTTGTCAGATTGATAGAGAGGAGTTACTTGCTTAAATTGGCTTCATGGAAAACATCACCGTGTAAGAATAATATTTTGAAAATTTAAAGTATATTAGTTCTGTAAGAGAGAATAGAGGGAAACTAGTTTAGGAATAACATCTGTGTATTTTTCTTAATGGTGTATTATTATGCTTACATACATCTGTTTTACTTGCTTTAGAGAATTACACATAATGCTCTGTTAGCATTTGAAATGTATAGGTTAGGTAATCCTCAAACTAAGGTTTTGCTTTTTCTGTTTTTTTACTCCAAATATTTAAAATAGAAAGTTTAAAATAAGCAAAGAGCCAGTTTCACTTTAACATACATTCCTCTATCTGTTTACTCTCTGCTAAATATTCAGATTGAAAAATTAAAAAATGAAAAATGACTCTGACCTGAAGACTGAAGAGCAAAAGGGAGTATCTTATGAAAAAGAGGGAGATGAAAATGTGAACCACTGAAAAATTGTGAATACATATCTGAGTGTTCTGTGATTGATTGCATTTCTGGATTTAATATAATTACTGTTTATTTGTTTTTTTTTTCTTTTTCTTTTTTTAAAAACTCAAAAGGTAACCATGGAGGATTTCAATAAACCACTCAGACAGTCAGCACTATGCCATGAAATTATGGGGGTATGATACATTTTTCAACTAGAATTTAATTTTAATAACATCTAATCTCCTGTCATAACTCACAAATATCAACAGTTAGTAGCCTTTTAGTAGCAAGATGATGTAACTCTGGTATATATTCTATGTACTGTTTTTGTATTTTATGGGTGTCTTTCTATCAAAGACTGTTACACAATTTAAAGGCTGTGGGTTCACATTAGAAATACAATCTGCACGGGTTGGTACTGTATGTCTTTTATGAATTAGGAAATAGAGTCATTGAAATTAAAACTTTCATATGTACTTATAAAATTTGGCCTCTCCAAATATGCTTTTAAACTAAAATACTTATTACATTGTAAAGTCTTCTATTTCAGATGGCATTTCAAAATTTCTTTAGGCAATAGTTTATAATAAGGTTAAGTATTACTTTAGAAACTGAATTCACTTCTCTTAAAATATATCATTCTTTCTTTTATAATTTGCATTTATTTCTGAAAATTATCAATACAACAGTATTGTTACTATAGACTTTAAAAATATTAGATAGAATTGAAAACAGCTACCTACCTAAACATGCATTTTTAATGCTTGGGTTAATATTTAGGGGCAAAAATATTAAAGGAACCGATGGCTTACAGAAGAATGTAATTTTTATGTAAAAGGATTAAAAGGATAGTACTAAATTTGATTCATTCTACTTGCTATTCCAAGTAGAAAATAGATTGTGCATCAGGGAGAGGTTGTAGTTATTATGGACAGTCTGTAAATACTATAGTTTTAATAAGAGTATATTTTATATTGTGTATATAATATGAAAGAACTGCAAGTGGGGTATTTTTTAACCAAGGTATAGTAGTATCCCCCTTAGTTCTTGACAGTGTGTGTTACAAGTACCAAAACTTGTGTTTTTCTGTGCTTGACCATGACCCTGTTGTCTTGGTGGGTGGGAAGTGGGACATTCTTTAATTGTTTCTGTCAACTGTTTTAGAACACTGTGGCTGCATTGCAAGGAGTATCTGGCAACTGCAATAACAATAACAACAATTTCCTTAAGGTTTGGTGTTTTTTGTTTTTGTTTTGTTTTTTGTATAAAATAATTCTTGTCTGTACCTTCCTGTTTCATGTATGAAATCAGATGTTCTGTATGTCTTATTAACTGTCTGCTCTGAGAGCTTCTCTTGAGCTGTGTGTTTTGTGTTGAACAGTAATTTGAAAATAATGATTTGAACAAAGGTTTAATTCTGAATGATAGTACATATTTTAGGTACAGTTTCTACAGTTTGAATTTGCTTCCTAACATTTAACCATGAATGTTTTTAACCTCTAACATTTAAAATATTTTATAATTCAAATTAAAGGGAAAAATGATATCCAACATTTGGGCTGTATGAGGTTTACAGGGTGCATAGTGATTCACATTGTTTTTAAATCCAGTGTCTTTTGAAGACTCTTCTTATAGAAAGTTCCTGTTTTTTCCAGACTAAACATATATATCTTTAAATAGCACTATTTATTTATTTGCATGAATTATAGACTAGACATCCCAAAATGTCTGAGAAAGTATTCTATTTTAAATAATAAAATCTCATAGAGATAATAGAGCTTAAATGGAGGTCAGGTGTGTTTAAGAGGCCAACTAGCTGATGGTGATAAAAGTAGTCTAAAAAATAATAGAAAATGGAAATGTTTTTAATAAGTGTTCACACATTCCAGTTTTATTGGATATTTAAAATCTTTAAATTATAATTGAGTCTTTGGTTTGTGTTCCTCAAATTTATGAAGATAATCATCACTGAAACCTACAATGCCAAGGTTTTTAGAAGACATTCTGTGGCTTGATGTATCTATTCATACTTGATGGAGCCTAAGCAGACTACACATGCACTGTATGGGCACATGCATGCAAACACACAGGCCCATGAGGGTGGACTTGGTTTTCTACCTGTATGGTATGGTCCTCTGTAAGAATGTTCTCTGTATGTAGATGGATTATCATTTATAGCACTGAACATAGTCTAGGAGATGATAAGGTCAAGGGAAATAGAATTAATACAGCAACCTTCAACCTAAACAATGTCATCTTCTCGTAGCTCATTTTCTTTGTATAATTTTTAAAAATCATGCTGCTGATTTGAATGTTTTCTTATTTTTCCAGCTGCCATAATGTGATATTATTTTTTCTTGACTAGATAAAAAATAACAATATGTTATCATCTTCTTTCACGCTATTAAATTTCTCTGAAAGCTCAGATTTTGTCTTCCTTGGAAACCATGCTTTAACAATATTGTGTTATACTGTGAGCCATGGAGTTTGTAGTAGTGTTAAAAAGATGACATAGAAACAACACAAATGACAGTCTTTTCCCAACTGTAAAAGCATTTTCTTTTTTAAAAATTAAGTTTGATATCATTCTTTACCAAAAAAGTTCTGGAACACTAATAGTCACACAAAGACATGGCCCTACTGGACCAATAAGCCAACTTCCCTTCTCACAGGCCCTCAGGATCCTCTGGTTTCCTCCAGCTTTCCTCTTCCTATTTCCTTCAGTGCAAATCATGTTAGCTTTAAACAGGTTAGCTTTTCAGGATCCTGCTTAGGTTTCATCTCCTCACAAAGCCTTCTTGAGCCTTCTCAACTGAGCTAGGGACCCTTTTTATAATATATGAATAACACAGTGTGTCTCTCTATCATTATTTATGCTTAAGTTTCCTTCATTTGCCTATAATCTGTCCAATGACAGGTGTTTAAGAGATGGTTAATTTTTAATACATACAGGGATGTATACAGCACAGGCAAATTAGATGGAGCAAAGAATTTGAACCAAATTAAATTACACAAAGGAGGTTAAGATAGAAATTCGAGGGCAGAGTCAAATGAGAATGAAGTTTGCTCAAAAACATAGTGATGAGAGAATGGTGTAGAATACTAGAGTAAAAGCAGTGTCAAACCTGGTAAGACTAGAGATTGGAGGTAAGAAAAGGCCTCAAGAAATAATCCTTACTTGCCCTTGGGTGCCTTCCAGTTGAGCACTTTCTGCCACCTTGTTACAAATATCTTGGCAGACCATGAATTGGAAGAATGCCCTTTCTCTGTCACACTATTCTGAAATCCTGTGCCAATGAAACTAGAAAAAATGAATATGCACATTTTATCCACCGAAGACTTTGAAACTTTCAGAATACCAACCTAGTGACTCAGGTTGACATAACTTCTCAGTCATAACTGAGTAAGCCTGTAATAGCAAAAGGCCCTATTTCAAGATGGCCCTATTTCAAGATCAGCGCCACATATATGACCTTTTGCCCGGTGAGTTAACTTAGAAATAGCCTTCAAAATACATTTTCATAAGCAATAAGGACCAATGGCTACCTGACCAAGGATTAAAGTGCAGAAGTTACTTTATCATGGAAATTTGTCAGTCTTGATAAAGGCTCCATTCATTATATACTAATACTGATGCTAGTAAGTATGAAAAACTCATGATTGGAGTTCTAGCTCCTAAAGAAATTTTTAAAAGCTATTAAAATAAAACTGACTGTGAAATGAACAGATATTAAATGTGTAATGTGATTATATTTTGTCACCGGATATCCCATTTTAAAACCAGCTTTATTGAGTGGCAATATATATACAATGAAATGCACCAATTTTATGTATACTTAAGGGTTTGGTAGGTAATTCCTACCACATGAAGATATAGAACATTTTTGTTACACCAAATAGTTACCTCATGGAACTCTGCAGTCATTCTCAGTCTAGTGCAGCCTTTCAATCTGCTTTCTGACTGTGTAGGTTAATTTTTCTGTTCTAGACTGTGATTTGAATTAAATCATAATGTACTTTTTAATATCAGTCTTCTTTCACTCATCCTAATGTCCTTATTTATTCTTAGTTATTACAATACTTGAACTGGTATTGCTTTCAGTTATGGAAGACAAAACCAAGTCATACCCAAAATAGGATGCCTAATTGGAGAGCTCCATCATAAAGCTGGAACACCATGGCTAAACTTCATAGGTGAAAATAAATCTACCATCCAGGAACTACATGTTAAATTACCAGTCTCATGGCTTAGTGCTAAGTGAAATGGAAATTTTCTCTAAGCAATGATGACCACAAGTAGCCTGAATGTTTTCTAAATTTCAAAGCACGGGTAGGTTATCATTTTGGGGGGAATTACCTTTAGTCAAAGCGTAAAAGTTTCAAGGAATACAAGTTTACAGTTTTGAAGTACAAAACTCAAAGTAAAATAAAACACCATGATAAACAAATAGCAGAAAAAAATAGAAAAGAACAGAAGCAGGAAGGAAAAGAGAGTAAGAAAAGAAAAGGAAAATAAAGATAAAGAAGAAGTAAAAGATTAAAGCCGTTTTATTATCAGGTATACTAATTTGGAATAAATATTTTCATTTGCATATAATTTCCTCAGAGGACATAAATATAAAGAATAATACCACTCTGATGCCAGAAATATAGTAACATCTTGAGAATGTGAGAGGTATGAGACAGTTGTATAACCCTGATAATAAAACCTGTAAATGATGAGAAGGAAAATATATGTCTATTTCATTAATAAATAAAAGTATTACCAAAAAGTCTTCAAATACTATCAAACCATATTTAACACCATAGCCAGGAGGTTTAGCCAGGAAGGCAAGTACGATTTAGTGTTGGAAAAGCTGTCACTTCGTGTATTTGGCTTTGTAATAGAAGGCAAGAACAAGTTAAAGAAATAAATTAGAAAGGAAGACATAAAGTTGTTATTCATAGATGAAAAGAATGTCTATTTGGAGCAGCTCAAAAGTACTTACAAATAAATTATTTGAAACAATATAAAGTTTTCTAGGTATATAATATAAAGCATAACATCTATTTCATTGTATCTACAAACGGGGAGAAAGTGCAAGTGTTAAGAAATAAAAGATAGGCAGGACCTTCATAAGGAAAATAAACTTTTATTGAAACATATTAAAGAAAGCTTATGTAAAGAGACAGGAAGACCTTGTTCATGGATTGGATGACTCAGGAGCTTACTTGGGTCAGTTTTCTCCAAGTTGATTTATATGTTCAATACAATTCCAGTGAAAATATTTCCAAAGGATTTTTAAATGGACCTTGGTAAGCTATTACTAAAATGTATGTGACAGAACAATGTACTAAAAGTAGCCATGACATTTCATGTGCCTTGAAAGAAATAATTATTAAACTACAGTACTTTATACCATAGGGCAAAAGAGTAGACAAATTGGTTAAGGAATCCTAAAACAGACTCTTCCTTATATGAAAATTTTGTGACATAGATAACACTTGATATAAATTGAGAAATGTTAAGCTCTTTAATAAATAAAAAACTGTAAAATTGAACTTCCATCTCAGTCTATACCAAAATTTTATTCTGTGTGAACTGACTATTTAGATTATGCAAAACTATAAAATTCAGAAACAAGATAAAAGAGTATCTTTTATGACCTCCATGTAAGAGCTGCTTAGCTGAGACATGTAAGAATGCAAAATGAAAGGGTTGAGAAAATTGCATTAAAATTAAGAACTTCCATTCATCAAAAGAATGCATTTAGTGAAAAAATAAACTAGAAGCTGGAAGAAAATGTTTAATAAGCAATTGGAAGAGTATTATTTAAGAAGTATTTCTATGAGCCAGAAGGAAAAAAACTACATATGGGCTATTGGCTTGAACAGGCATATCACAGAAGAGACCTCAGTGGGAGATGATGCCGAACTATATTATCAGTCCATCAGGAAGTAAAATTAGAAAACAAAGTGAAATATATTTCAAACCCATTAAAATGATTTAAATCTGATATTTTAAATGTCAGGGAAGTGTGGTGTAAAGACAACTATACTCTCTGCAAATAGGAAAATAAATTTGTCCCAAAAGTTTGAAAAACTATTCTGCACTATTTAGTAGATTCCACAATTGAATTTTTTCCTAGACATTTCAGTAAAACTTTTATATACATGAATCATGACACTCATATGTTATATTTTAATAGAAAAAAATTGAACACACCTGACATGCATCAACAAGAGGATAGGTAAATATGTGGTGCTGTGTTCATACAGTGGCATGATAAACAGCAGCTGGGGCAATTTCGGACCATACTGTAAAAGCAGAAGGCATGGAGAAATACATCTAGCAGGATATGGGGTACACCCCTGTAATCCTAGAACTCTGGGTGGCTGAGATTATATTTATCATCAGCCTATACAGTATGCATAAAGATACCGTTAATGACATTTTTGTTTGTTTCGTTTAATTTTGTATTTTACATTCTGTAAGTATAATTTTTGGTCTAATTTGATGGTCTCTATCATTTTTGTAATCATATAAATAAATTTTTATGTGAATACACCATATTTTCCAAGATCCAATTAGTTCTGTATTAGCAAATTATTAATATGCATAACTCTTTGGTAACTGTAGTTGTTTTCTAAAGATTAAGAATTTGAAGAAATACAAATATCACAGTGTCTTCCCACAGTTCTGCTGGCATCAGAATAAGTGCTTCATTGTTTCCTTGGCAAGTAAAATGAAATTCAAGGAAGACTGCCAGTTTGAAATTGCAGTGTGACATTTGAATTATAGAGGTCTACTTTGGTCTTTTGACTATTTAGTTCAGGATCCCAGCGGGAAAAAGAAGATCACTGGTTCCCTCCTGGTGTGGAATACATTTATCAGAATTCTAAAGACAATAACATTTATCTGTTTGAAAATAGATAGCATTTATTAAAAGGAATTTAATTAAGAATATTGACTCACAGAGGAATATATTTTATGCACACAAGAAACTTGCATTTTTCAGTAGAAGCAATAAATATAGTAAGGAATTTAAATTATTTTATGAAACAAAATTCATAATCAAATAATAAGAGAATAATAATTATTACACTGTGTATTATCATCTTCAAACTAGTTATTCAGATTATAAGACATAAACCAAAATGATTCTTACAAAGAACAGATAATAACACAGAACTTTGTTTGCAACAAACTAAGATAAACTAGTAGTATAAAAGAAACCAATTAGCATATGGATTGAAGTACTTTTAAAACAAAGGAATTTGTATTTTGAGGAAGTATTTGAACTTCTCCCTACTTCCTATTTCTCTTCTATTTTGCTCTTTATGTGCACACACACATGTTGTTTTTCTCATATAAGAGAAATCATGTGATATCTGAGTTTGTGTATCTTATTTCGACTAACATGTTGTCAAGTTGCATACATGTACCTGTGAATGCCTCAAGTTTATCTTCCTTTGTGGCAGAGAAGTACTCCTTTGAATACAAACACCACATTTTCCTTATTCATTCATTTATTGATGTACATGCACACTGTTCCAAGATCTAGATGTTATAAATTGTGCTGATCTGAATATAGCGATACATGTATCCCTGTAATATGATGATTTTAACTCTTGTGGGAGGATATCTAGAAGGAGAATAGCTGGATCAAATGGAATTTCTATTTTTAGTGTTTTGAAGACTCTCCACACTGATTTCCATAGTGGTCGTACTGGTTTACATTCCCAGCAACAATGTCATACAGTAACTTTTGCCCTACATTCTTGCCTGCCTTTGATATTATCAGATTTTTTGCTGATGGGCATTCTTTCTGGGGTAAGATGGTATCTCAGTGTAGTTTAAATTTACATTTCTTAAATGGCCAGTGATAATGGGCATTTTTTTTTATTGTTCATATTTCTTCTTCTGAGACATGTCTATTCATTTCAGTTGCCTATTTTTTGATTAGGTCTTTTATTTTGGGGGCCTGTTTTTTTTGAGTTCTTTATGCATTCTTGATGTTAGTCCTTTGTATGAGGAATAGCTGGCAAAAATTTGTTCCTATTCTGTAGATTGTCTCTTCTCTCTATTGGTTGTTTCCTTTTCTGTGCAGAAGTTTTTTAATTTGAGATGATCCCATTTGTTGATTTTCAGTATTATTTCTTGTGCCATTGGTGTTTTGTTCAGAAACTCCTCTCCTACACTTATAACTTCAAGAGTTGTACCTGTTTTATCTTGCAGAAGATTAAGTGTTTCTGTTTTAACATTTAGATCTTTGATCTATTTTGATTTTAGTTTGGTACATGATGACATATATGGGTCTAGACTCAGTCTTCTACATGTGCTTATACAGTTTTCCCAGCATTATTACTACAGAGGCTGTCTTTCTTCTCATATGTGTTTTTGGTCCCTTGTCAAAGATCATATAGCAGAATGAAGCCACAGTATTTTTTATGACCCCTCAGGAAGTCCAGGTATTGACGTAAAGAGTAAACCAATTGCCAGCTACTACAGAAGTGTCTTGGTTTACGAGCTTAATTCATTCCACAGTTCTGGAAAAGATGGCCATGGTTGTGTTCATGAGCCAAGGTACCGCTGTACTCTGTTACTTTATCTCTGGTAGTAAATTTAGTGACAACAATTGCCAAACCCTAGAAACCACTCTAGGACAGTTCTTCACTTAAATAAAGAGGACTCTGATTTTAGTGAAAACAATTAGGCCCTCATTATATTTACCTACAGTAATTGTAATGGTTGATACATTGCATCAACTTGAGAAGTCTAGAAGCTTAACTAAGTAACTCAGCAGTTCTACATCATAGGGGATGGAGGACATGCCCTTAAACCTCTGAGGCATTGTTCATTGTGTCAACTTAAGTTTAGAAGTTTAACTAAGTTACTCAGCAGGGTGCCAGGGTCCTCACTTTGTAAACATCTTCAGCCTGTGCAAGAGGAGGGCACAGAGGTGGTGTGAGTGCTGCACTTGCCGTGGTCAGGTGGCCTGATTACAATATAAGGGAGCAAAAAAGGTTTGCTTCTCCCTGCTACCTTGAACTGTTGCCCCTGTGCCTTGCCACCCTGCCTTTGAGTTAGCTGATTACAGACTGAAACCTCCACAAATTGTGAGCTAAATAAAACTTTCCTCCCTTAATTTTGCTTGTTGGGTATTTTGTCTCAACAAGGAGAGAAAAGTAACTATGACAGTAATTTACAGCACTAATTTCTGCTGAATGTTGGCAGCACTGCCAGAGCTCAAATGTCCTAGTAGGTTAAATGCCATTTTCTTCAGAACTGCCCCTTCTGATTATTGCTCCCACTGATCCTGTCTTGCTGGGATCAGAATACAGGCCCACGTGGTTTTCTTGGTCTGAACCCGAACCACCCAAAGAATCCCATGAAAGCCCTTGCTTTCACCCACTCCAAACCAGCCTCCCAAGGCTGTTTGTCACTCACGGTGGAAGGGAATCAAGTCAGTGCCAAACCAAGACTCTGCTGGTGTTGGTCTCTCCTCCCATCAGGTGGGTCTGTTGGTTGTCAACTCCATGGCACTGTGCTGTAGACAGCCCATGGACTGGAGACCGGGCATTGGGGTCCCAAGGCCTCTGGGCTCCAACACAGTTCTCCAGCAGACCAGAGCATTGGCTGCATTGGGGTGGGGAGTTTCCTGGGTCACCCAGCTCTGCCATGGTCATCTGGGGGCAGAGTGGGCCTTAAATAATTTTTAAGACAAACTAATAAAAGGTCCAATAGCCTAGTATAAAAGAATCATTATCCCTGAGGACATAGAAAATAAAAGTCATGAATTTGAAGCTTCTGGTTTTGATTTTCATTTGCAAGGGTTTTTTTTTTAAATTGTTGTTTGGGTTTTTTGTTTGTTTGTTTTGTTTTGTTTTTGCTTCTGTAGTGCAAAATTCTGGGGCAATATAGGATATATGCAAGGGAAATAAAAGACCAGCTTAGCTACAAAGTAGAATATATAGAAAGAAATAACAATCAGAAAGTATTCATAAGGGTAAATTGATAATATTGTTTAGATTTTCTAAAATGAACTAAACTTTTAGACTTTTTTTCCATTAAA
>RJWT010017223.1:0-19430 GCA_004365215.1 Cuniculus paca | reverse complement strand
CTGGTGCCAACTAGAGCCAACCGGGTGACTAACAATTGTGAGTCATATTGAATGTCTTTTCAGTTTGGTTCCTATTGTAATTTAAGAACAGATACTTGGTGCAGAAAAGAAGCAAAAGATCACAATAGTCTTATTCAAGGAAAAAAAAGTCTAAGTAATAATGGGAATAGTAGAAGGTGTGGTATACAGGGAGCAGGAGAAGGAATTCAGCTTCTCTTTCACCTACACGAAAGAAGAGGAATTTCATTTTCAATGTCACCGTTGGGAGTCATTTTTTTCTAGAATTTTGGAAGTGGAAGAACACCACTTTTCCTTAATAACAGATGATGCTAGAAGATAACTGGGGAATTTTCTTCCATGGAAACTGCATCATTTGGAATAGAATGAAAAATTTAAAAAGATTTTTGGAAATACATTCATGCCTTTTTATATTGCCACTGAATTCTTTCTGCATTCCACAGTACTTACAAAATAACATTTTAAATCTTTGTTATAATTTTTAAGTCACTTTGCAAACTGTGTTCAATACTCTTCTGATTCTAAAATGGAAAAAAGAGAGGCTGAGAGAAGAGAAAAACGAACAAAAAACCCATTATGAGAATTCAGTAGCAGAGAAATATGGTTTCTAGTCCCACCACCAAGTTATAGAGATGGAAAACATGTACACAGAATAATATATGCTGTGGACAAGGCAAAATATGTGAAAAAATTATATCTGTACTTTTGTTTTTGCTATGCAGTTTACACAAATCACTGCCTAAGCATTAATATTTATACTTCTAAGCATTTTCTTCTACTATGCCCATCAAACTGTCACATAATCAGGGTAGTCAGTATATCACATTGCACAGGGGAGAGCAACTTGCTGGCCTCAGTTCCTGTAAATATTTTTCCTTTGTGCTGGATTAAGATTATCCTCATGGTAGGGGTTCCTGTTGAAGTGAAGTTTGCTGACATATTTTATGATTTAGAAAAATATGAGCACTTCGAGATTCCACAAAGTTGGTGTTTATGTACTGCAAGAAGAGACTTCCTGACCTGGCCCCTGAAATTTTTGAGGTTTACTCATTCTGAATTTATTTTTAAAGGAAAGAGAGGATCATTTTCTGCTGAGAGATATGTTGCTTGGTTGAAAACACAGATACTAAATTCATTCCTGGGTTATGGCTCATTTGAAAGTTTCGTACTGTCCTGATGCTTCCTAATGGAGGAACTCATACACTAATCCTGTTCACACAGTTGTAGGGTTGCTGCATATCACAAACCATAGGTAGATATGGCTCTTTGGGTCTGGTATCCAGGAGGATGTATTTTGACTTCAACCTTTTTTTATGATGGTGTTTATTTTTCAGTGTTTCCCATTTGTGTAGGAGAGCATAATGTTGCAGAGTTGGAAGGCTTGGACTCTGGAAAACCTGGCTTTGTATTTTGCTTCTGCTACTCAATATGTGTGTGACTTTGCTTATTTTAAGTTTGATTGGAAAATTTGGATCATGATGCACAGGCAGTATAATAGATCTCCTAAGAATCCTGGCTCAAGAGAATGACTAAATTAAAATACTAGCTATATTTGATTTAGTATCATCAGTGAGTTAACATTTTTAAAGCTTTAGTTACTCTCCTCTGTGAAATGGGAATGAATAAGAGTACAAAATTCCCATTTTGTTGGAAGGAATATATATATATATATATATGCTAGCTTTTGCTGCATAACAAAACTGACAAAATTTAAAGCCTTAAAATAACAACCATTTATATTACTCATGATTCTGTGGGTAATCTGGGAATTTTTTTCTGCTTCACTTGGGCTTACTTATCCATGTGTACTTAGTTACCAAATGAGTAGGCCATCTGGCTTATCTTGTCTATGTTCTTTCTTATGTTTCAGAGTTGATTCAATCAAAATAAGTCTAGAATGGTCTTGGTTGGGACAAGTGCATTCTCTTTTACAGGTGTCTCATTCTTTAGTAGGCTTATTCTCAGATTATGAGAGTGGGAGAGTGTCAGGGAGTGAGGGGGAGAGAGAGAGAGAGAGAGAGAGAGACAGAAACACAGAAAGAGAAAGAGAGAGAGAGAGAGGGAGAGAGACTCAAAGTATATATAAGACTAGGCTCAGATTTAGCACAATATCTGTGCCATGAAACTAGAGTAATGAACCTGGCTACTGGGATGCTAGAGACTCAAGGCAAGAATACAATTAACTTACCAAGATATGCAGGGCAGATAAAATAAAGGGGACCCTATAGTAACTACTTACATATAGTAAGTTACCTCTTATGATAGATTTAATATTGCTCAACATCATCTTTAGTAGGAATAAAGATCCCAAGATAACCATGAGTATATCAACAGTATCCACTTATAAAATATATACTTGTAAAATAAATAGTAACTGTAGTATCCTCCTGTACTCTAAATCAAGTCCTTGAACCTTCCATCCTTTTCAATTATCTTTTCTCTGTATGTTTAAATACCATAGGATGTTGTATGGTTAATTTTATGTGTGAAGTTGACTGGGCTAAGAATTTCCAGATTGCTGGTAAAATATGGATTATTTCTGAAAGGGTGCTCCTGGATGTAACTAACACCCAGTTAACAGAGAGCAGATTGCCCTCCACAATGTGAGTAGGAGCTATCTGATCTTTAGAAAACTCAAGTATAATGAAAAGGTAGAGGAAGAGTAGATTTCGTATTTCCTCTCGAACTGGAACAACTATCTTCTTGAGCTAAAACAACTATCTTGCTCTTGTGTATTATGCTCCTAGTTCTCAGGCCTTAAAATTCAGACTTGGACTTGCACCAATGACACCATAGGTTCTCAGGCATTTGGGTTTGAACTGGAGCTATGCGATCAGCCTTCCCTGGTTGCTTGCACATAGTATAGCAAGAAACTTAGCATCTGTATTTGCATTAGCAATTCCCTTATAATAAATCTCTTTCTATATACTATGTCTATATAGCCTATTAATTCTGTGTCTCTAAAGAATGTTGACTAATTCAGATGCTTTCTCTCCATAAATAAAAAAATGTTGTTTAAAATCTTGTTTCTGGTTGCTTCCATACTCCATGTAATTATCCTTCCAATGATCCCATAGAACTGTTGGTCTCTGCTACGGTTGATACATTGTATCAACTTGAGCAGTTTAGAAGTTAACTGAGAGATTCAGAAGGGGGCCAGGGTTCTTACTTTGTAAATATCCTCATCCTGTGCAAAGGAGGGCAAGGACATTTTGTGAGTCCTACACCTGCCCTGGAGTGGGGTGGCCTATGTACAATATAAGGGATGAGAAAAGGTTTGTTTTTGGCTTTTTCTTTTGTTGTGGTTGTTGTCTTGAAGTGTTGCCCCCGTTCCGTGTCACCTTGCCTTGGAGCCAGCTGATTGTGGACTGAAATCTCCTGAAACTGTAAGCTAAATAAAACTTTCCTTGCTTCACTTTGGGTGTCGGGTGTTTTGACCCAGCAACAAGAGAAAGTAACCAAGACAGTCTCCATGTTGTATTATTCAGCACCTTTCTCCTTAAATTATGCTGACTGGTGTCAATGGTTTGTCTCCCTAATGGTCTACTCACCTCTCTCTTTTAGAGATCTTGAACTACTCAGGAATCCTATAATTTATTTCCTTCTACACATGATAAATACTTAACACACATTGATATTAGTGAGTTGAGGTGTAAAAGAAAACTAGGGAGTGAAATTAAACTGTGTTTTCACTCATAGTTTGGGGATTATTGGCCAATCTGTTAATACATTGAATTCTTCTTGCGTCAAGAACTCCATAGTTTACTAGGAACGATAGAAATAATTAATTTCCATTTGCAATTTCCCTTCTGTTTGGTCTACTGGTAAGTTTAAAAGTTTATCATTAGAACTTAGCTTCTAATATTAAGGCTTTGTTCTTTAGACTGGTTCCTCTGCAAATTACTTTTATGATAATAGATGCAGTGTTTCAGAAGAATCATTCCTATGTACTCATTTGTACCTAATATCTCACTTCCCAGGATGTCAGCCTATGTTCTTGACCTTGCTGATCCCTAAGTCCTGACCTGGAGTCCACTGATAAGTGCAAGATTTGGTAAGCTTTTACGTTTCCCAGAAATATTATTTTGCGTGTCCAAAGACTCAGAGCAAAATGTCTGATTTTCTTAGTTTTACAAATGAGACTTAGTTTTACAAGTGAAAGACACAGCACTGCCTGGCATCACTTATGGTACAGCTTTTAAAAATTCTTTTTAGATGGCACCCTTCTCTTCAGTCCTTTCAGCACATAATCTTGTCTGAACCTATCTATGTTTTTATACTTTGCACTACTTTACTTTTCTCCAGAATTGGAATCAAAGTAACACCTACCCCGAGGGTAGGAGTTATGACTAGTCACAGTTGACATATGACTTTCTTGTCATCCTACAGGCCAAATGTTCATGTTTTGCACAACCATTCATTTCCATGCTGTCAAAGGGCCTTCTATTATGCTTTCTGTTTTGGGGGAGTGTCATGCTGGTGTTAATTCAGGGGTTTATTTTTTAATATTGATGTTAGATTTACTTCACTCTGCCAATGTCTTCAGAAGAAAAGCAGTGGATAAATACAAAGCATCATTATTAGCTATTATTACTTTGATGTGTAAAATATAACTATTATTACTGACAGTTTAGTCTTTTGGAATTATATGCATTTAAATATTTCAGGTCAGCTCTCAATACCTGTGATTTTTGCCCATTCTTTTGATATTCTCAATGTTTAGATCTTGGTGGAGCAGGCAAACCATTCTTCAGAGGTACAGAACAGTAGGTGGAAACTTCATAGGCCTGTGGAGATCAAGAGTTCCATTATACTTTTCAAACACTGGATAGAGAAGCCTATCTAAATGGCAGTCCCTGCAGAAAAGTAGGCTGTTGTGGTTGACCTCGTGCTTACAATGACCAGCAGCATGAAAGGGCTGCTGGAAAAACCAGTTGTGAATTTAGTGTGGCTAATAAAAATCAGCAAAGAAGAGAAGAGATTGAACTATCTTCCACAGCAATGCAGATATGGTCACTCACTGCACTGGGATAGTGCAGTCGAATGGGGCATGGCAACTGCTTGACCATCTTCCTAGAAGTGTTGAGGCTACTGGAGTATTTAGGTTAGAAAAGAGATCTCAGCAAAGTAGTGATGATAGAAAAATGACTGCCTTCAATTATGAGAAAGTTTGGGATAGGAAAAGGATGGAAGACTTGTGGATTTTCTCTCAAAAGGCAGAGCTGAACCAAAATTAAGAATAGTCTAGGGTTTCTAATTTTGGTGCTCTAAGAAGAAATTCCACCTATAATCCCAGGCTATGGGAGGGCAAGGCAGGAGAATTGTAAGATCAAATTCGACCTGGCCAACTGAGTGACTTAGTGAGACCCTATCTCAAAAATAAATAAAAAGGGTGGGAGTAGTAGCTCAACTCAAAGGCTCTGGATTTAATCCTAAGCATCCCAAGAGAAAAGAGAAGAGGAGGAAGAGGGAGGAGAAGAAGGATGAGGAAGAGACAGAAATAAAAGATGAAGAAGAAAGAGGAGGAGGAGGAAGACGAAGAGAAAGAAAAGAAGGAATTTATAAAGATAAGAATAATTCAACAGGGCAATCAGCCATCTAAAAGTGTGAAGATCATTGTCACTGAACTTTGAACATTCAGTGAGAATGGTATGATTCATAATCTCAGAGGTAGACAGTGGAATTAATGAAGTTGTAGCTACATCTTGGTAGCTGTGATCACAGATGATATAGCCAACAAGCCATAGTTAAGTTTCATAGCCATATTTGGAAACAGTCCAGAGAGAGTTGAATCCAGAGCTGGGGCTTCCATGAAGCTTGGGAGGACTTCCATCAGCAGAAGCCATGTGGGGCAGGAAAAGCAGAAGCAACGAAAGTTGTTCTGTGACCTTGAGGAGAGTGAAGGAATGGGTTTATGTGGAATGTAAAGGAAGTGTAGGAGATAAAAATCTTGGTTTATAGTATGAACTTGCAGAGCACCCTTGGAATATTTTTTATGCTGTAAGTAGTGGGATGTCTTTGATAACTGAAATCAGTAGGTTAGGAGAAGTTGGAGAACAAATATTAACTTCTGTATTAAAGAGTGATGACCGAAGTGCAGAAAAGAATTGAAGTGTGATGGGTAGCCAAGAAGAAAAGAAAAGAAAAGAAAAGATTAAATAAAGAGAAATAAAAGCCAGTAAGATTCACATGTCCATCCCACCAGAAGAATTGTTCACAATTCTTTGCTCTGCATTTTGTTTGCCCTTTTTGAATATGTTTCTCTCACATAGTCAGCTTGGGGTTAGCAGAATTTCTATAACTATAACTATATTACCTTGCCCTTTGTAGGTGCTTAATTTATGATTACTGAATAAACATTAAAGTGTGAAATAAGGAGAGCTTGAGTATCTGTCACAGAGTAGAGGAAATGAAAATAAGGAGAGTCAATCCCAGAATTATGGAAATAAAAGCATACAAAGAAATTTGTGGTGGTGGTTTTGATCAGGAGGTGAGATCTACTCTCCATCTTTGATAAATATTTATCGATTTCTGAATAGTTTGAGCCATCTTCCTTCCAGAAATGTGTAAAGCTTTTAAATTTTACTTTTACAAGAAAGTGTAGATCTAAGAGGGAATGAAAAAAACTGGAATGAAAAAAGAATGTAGTAACCACGAAGGACACTAAAGCTAGTCGCCCATCACTCACAGGATTTTGAAAGCACACTGTCTCCAGCTTGGTATCAGATAGGCTGGGGCCACATTTGTTTGTTTAGTCTAAGTCATAAATTTTCCCTTACAGGAAATCATAGCCAGAAAAGTGGAACTGTAATCAAATTGGGAGTGGAAAATTTGTGTAACAGGTGTATGGAGAACTAGCCAAATTCTCAAGGCAGATGAAACGCCTGGTAACAAAATATTTTCATTCTGATGCTACACCTGAGAATGAAATAGATTCTGTGCTTGAGTCTGATGACTGCCTATCTCAGTCTTTTGGGAACCTTCAATGTCATGGAATTTCTAGTGACTTACAACCTATGTCAAATTGTCTGGCCACATGTGACAATGGACTTGGTCCCACTATGGTCCGGAGAGAACTCCTATAATTTAGTAGTTCTTGTCAGATACCTTTTTAAAAGACAGGTCCTATACTAAGCTTCCTTTCATGCTCAAAGTTGCATCTCTAGGAATCATAGCACAATGTTTCTGATAACCCAAGAGAGAAGGAGCATGAATTTGAAGCCAGACATTGCTCATCTTGATTTCAACTTCACCACTGCTATGATGGAAACTTACCCACTGTAATCCACAATCTTCTCATTCATTAAATAGGCATAATTTTAGTATTTAGGTATACATGAGCTCTAATAGAGAAGCTGATTTTATTAGAATCCTTACAATGATTATCATTAAACATAGTTACATAGCATGTGTGGATGTTTAAACAGCATAGCCACTTTTTGTTTCACAAACACCTTCTTATGACTTGGGTGTGTTGCCAAATCTCATGAAACCTGCCAAAGGCAAAATGAGAATTTAAAATTCAAGTTTCTTAATTTTAGGTCTCATTATTTTTCTATACCATAAATTTTCAGAAGAGGTTAAATGACAGGCTGGGCCATCCAAATCTAGATGCTGCTTCTTCGTGTTTTTCTTATGGAAAAATTTACTTTCACAGAAATTTTCATGAAGAGTCTAAAGTAACCAATAGTAAATCTTGCCAACAATGAGGGGAAACTTTACAAATTGTATAACTTTTGGGTATCCATCTCTTAGGCATTATCGAGCAAATAGATATCTTTTGTTATTTATGAAGTGAATGATTTCAGAGTCACAAGGACAGCACAAGCCACCAATGAGCAAGGGTTTGGATTAGAAGGATATGTTATAATGAGCAGAGTCATAGTAGAACAAGAGAAATCAGGTTGAGTTTGAATCTATATTTTGGAAACCAAATGCATTTTCTGAGTTTGACAAAGTTACTTAGCTCACCTGAGTCTGTTTAGCTATTATCAAAGTGCATGTACCATACCTAATTTGAAACTTGGATGCATTATGAAGCAATGGACATTATGTATCAGGTGACCAATGTCTAGCAGATAAACATAAGAGCATGTTGTTACCCCTCTGTCTTTGAATGATGTGGCTTCAGGCTCTGTTACAGACAACCTTCTCTGCAGAAGATCCACTGCTGTGCACCAGTCTTTATTAGGAAATTAAAGCCAGTTGCCTGGTTTACATAGACTCTTAAAGTAAAGCACCAATGACAAACCCAAGCTGCTCAGAATTGTTGGCATTTCTGGTGTCAAGGCCCCGCCAGAGTGGTGATTGACGATGCAGGTGAAAATCTCCCACTGTATTCCTTACTTTTCAAGTCGAGGCCACAAGAGACAAATAAATTAATTAATTAATAAGCCAAAAAGCAAGGCAAAGCATGCCCTGGAAACCCTGGGAAGTCGCAGAGGCCTCAAGTCAAGGCTGCAGAAGGAGGACCACTCCCTTGTAAACTCACATTCAGGATGGTGCGGGGAAGGGAGCTACTGTTTTTCTGCTTTATTGGAATCATACCAGGGTTTGACAGATCTCTTTATATTCCACTCTGAAAGTGGATTCATAAACATCACCTCTTTTGAAGGGAATTTGAAGATAGTTCTCTTTTATAATCACACATCAAAGGAGGGATGACATTTCTCTTGTTCTGAAGTGAACTGTTATTAGCCTACAAAGTAAATCTGTAGAGGGTCTTGAAGAGAAATTAGCATTTCATTTTCAGAAGGCAAATATGACAGTTTTGGTGACCATATATGTTTATTGCCTGGAAGGTACCTAGGGTCTTTTATTACCATGCTTTCCAAGTTCTGTACAAACCAGATTTTAGGAATCTTTGAGATTTTCCCTTTCTCTAATGGAACTGAGCACTAAAATTAAAATAGCTATTCTTTGGCTTGAGATCCTGATTATCTTATAAAAAGAGTGTGGAACATCTGGCTATGACTGGATAAAATGAAATGGGTCTCAGCATAGCACCAAGCCACAGCTCTCTTCACTGTATGCAACCTCACCTCGTGGAGTCTCACTTTTCCTTCATACATATGGGACTTCTAGACATAGGACTTCAAGCCTAGCGTGGATAATTTAGTGACTTAATGAGACGCTGTCTCAAAATAAAAAAGGAATCACTATGTAGCTCAGTGAAAAATTCTTAGGTTCAATCCTCAGTACCACAAAAAAAGACTCTTGCTAGTACTTTTCTAATGCTTTGGAGGTCACACCCAGCAAGTTGGTAAATTTCAGTGTCTCCTTCCAGTGAAAAGGTGTAATGGGGGAATTATGCCCCTCCTATTCTTTGTTAACTCAGAAGGTGACCCTATTTGGAAGTTGGATCTTTACAGGTATAATTGAGTTAAAATGAAGTCATTAGCATGAAATCTGACTGGTGTCCTTCTTTTAAAAAGGGGAGCCTCTGGACATAGCTCCCCACAGAAGAAAGAGGATATGACAATACTGTGAGAATACCACGTGAACATGAAGGCAGCCCTCTACAGGCTGAGAGAAAAGACCTGGAGCATGCTTCATGCACGATTTTGATGGGAAACCAACCCTGTGAATATTTGATTTTGAATTTCAAGTCCCCATACCTGGGAAATGAGAAATTTCTGTTGTTTAAGTCACTCAGTTTTAGGACCTTTTTACATTGGTGCTAGTCAACTAATACAGGAAAAGGAGTAATAGATTTATAACCTTCTGAGATGGAAGACTGTGAATGTAGGACCTGTAGGTGAGCAGGACTCTCTTTCTCTAACCAACATCCTCTCCAGAAACAATTGGCCCTTCCAACCACTCAGGTTAATATCTAATTGTCTCAATAACACAGTTGTCATGACAACCGGATAGAAAGTTTAGTTCCAGAATTTGAATCTGAACATGCTCAAATCTCTTTGGGATATTTTCTGTGATTGAAAGTGAATTACGCAAAGCATGTGCAAGCACACACAAACACAATCTCTTAAAAACAGTAGCAGAAGCCTGCACCCTCTGATTCACACCCCAGTGTTCTGAAGAAAGGAGACATTCATTACTGCCACCCGTCTATCCATTCCACTGACATTTAATCATTCAATTGGCATTTACTGAGCAACTACAATGTGCCAAACTCAGAAGGAAAATTCTTGGCAGGTTAGCTCCTTATATCAGATAAAGCTTGAGATTGTTTTAATGTTTGCATTGAAAAATTACATATTTACTTATGCTGGGTTAGGGAGCATATTAAACTTCATGAGAAATGTGACTATGCTTTGCTTATTCATTATCTCTTCCCCAGGAAATAGTATAGTTCTAAGCACCTTAGAAATGCTTAATAAATATTTTATGGTATAACACTTATATTAGCTAATAATTATTGAGCACTTACTACATTCCTGGCATTGAGGACTCCAAGTATGCAAAAGTCTTTGCTACGGTGTATCACATCCTCATTTCATTGATGAGCAACATGAGACTTTTAGGCCTAGGTAAATTGACTATGGTTATATAGAAACAATCAAATCTATGTCAAGACCAGGTCTGTTCAGTTCCAAAGCCATCTCCTTACAGTCACTGCCACCTTCCATTTCCTCTAAGAGTGTTTACCCCTGCTCTCATGGATGGGATCTTCTAAGGGAGAAAGGGAGAGAGTGAGATCTATGATTAGTTTCTCAGTAGTTCTCTTAAGAGTGTCTCATTAATTTTCATAGATAACAATTCCTAAGGGACCCAGACCTGTATTCTTTCTTCTTTACTCTCTCAGGAAAGCATCTAGCAAGTTTAAACCAACTTTATAGGATAAAAAGAAAAAAACCATATGATTAAACCTAGACATTTACCTATAGAATCTGAATCTCAACAGTGCTCTACTTGGCAGGATTGTAATACCAATTCCAAAAAATGTCACGGAATGTCTTGTTTTGAATTTCCATAATTGATAAAGTAGAGTATTGATTCATGTTAGTAAACCAGAAGTCTTGAACTTAAGATGTGAGTTAATTGGGGTTAAATGGTGTCATCTCTTGACAGAGAGTAATGGTTTAAACTGGCTCTGTAGAACGCAGCAAATTGCTGCTGTCTTCCCAGCCCCCCATTCAGATAAAAAGGGGCTTATTTTCTGTGATTGCTGAAGGTAGAGTTAGGCTGAAAGAGGGGTAGGTTTCTAGGCTCCTAAACAACAAAAAATAAGAGTGCAAAGTAACTTGACCTTCCTTCTTAAAGGTGAATTTTTAGGAATAAAGGAGGAACTGCAGAATAAATTGTTTTGACATTTCAAGTGTCTGTGTCAAGAAGTAAGGAAGGAAACAGTGGCAAGTATCTGACTAACTCATTTTTAATGCACAGTACAAACATTTGATTGTGTGAATCTCCATGCATTGTGAACTTGACCTGCCACCATGAAGCACATTTGCTTTTGTTCATGTATTCATTCATGTGTTTGTCTAACATTGTATCTGCTGAGGCTGAAACTGTGCAGGGGAACAGGAAAGGTGGCTGACAATGCTGAATCAGACATATGTCAATGTCTTGTCTAGAACTGACTAAAAGATGGAGACATAAAGAGCAGCATGCTATGGGACTCGGCAGCAGGTGAAACTGAGCTTAGAAGAGTAGACTTAGAGACTGGCTTAAAGGGAAGAGCTCATCCAATGAATCTTTCAATGTGAATGGCTAGTTACCCAGAATTTGGAAAGTAGGAGCTATCCCTGAAAGTTAGCATGCGTGAGCTTAGATAGTGTTGGAACCTTCAGCACATTCAGTGCATTGAAGTAGAGAACAGTCTCCATCTCACAGAGCCCTGCCCTTTTCCTTCCTAGCCTTCATCAAAAGTGTAAGTCCTTCATGTGAGAGTTTCGACAGTTTACTTACCAGGCTGGACCTTCCATGAGGACAGTGAGTCTAACTGGCTCATCCTTTTTGTTCTCAGTAACTAGATCAGTGGCAGCTTCTAAGTGGTTCGAGTTGAATGAAAAAATGAATGTACATGTAGTCATGTCATGATGTGGGGTAGGAATCAGGCTGCTGTCAGGGAACCTTGAGTACAACTTTGTAGGTGCTCAAGAGGTATTTATTGAATCAGTGAATCAATGAATGAAAATTCAAAAGGACACAGAATAGCTTGAAATCATGAAAGCAACAATGGAGAGGGAGACTTTAAAGTAACCTAAAAAGGGCCTGGACATGGTTTACTCTACCCTAAGGATCCTTTATCAGGTGCTAAAGATATGATGATGTGCTGCATATCAGTGACCTGAAGACAAATAAACCATAGACCTCTTTTGGAGAAGATAATCTAGAGAGTAATAACAGATTTACTCTTAGAGCTTGAAATACTTTGGAGACTTTCTACAAGGAAATATCTAGGTTTTTTATGGAAAAAAATATTTTATTAAAAAGAATTATTCTAATTGTCAAATGCTAATCTGCTAATAGTATAAACCATTTGGAAAAATGATTAGGGATATCTTATTCTATACCAAAGATTAGCCAACTATAGCAGGAGGGATAATTCAACTCCATGGCCTATTTTTGCATAGCCGTGAGCTAAGAATGGTTTTCACAATTTAAAAATTTTTTCAAAGTAAATATGTAAGATTTTGTACTTTGTAAAAAGTATATGAAATTAAATTTTTGGCATTCTTGAGTGAAGTTTTATTGCAACACACATACCCATTCCTTTCTGGGTTGCCTATGGCTGTTATCTTGCTACAAGTAAAGAAGTGAGTAGTCATGCCGGGCGTGGTGGCTCACGCCTGTAATCCCAGCACTCAGGAGGCTGAGATAGGAGGATCGTTGTGAGTTCAAAACCAGCCTGGGCTAATAAATGAGCTCAAGGCCAGCCTGAACGGTAGAGTGAGACCCTGTCTCCAAAAGACAAGGGCCGGGTATTTGGCTCAGTGGCCTAAGCGCCTGCCTGGCAAGCACAATCACTACAATATGGCCCAAAATATTTGCAATCTGGCCCTTCACAGGAAAAGCTTACTAACTGTTGCCCTGGATTCACAATGTGTACGGAGTGGGGGAAGGCATAGTTTCTACCAGCAAGCACTTTGATGACCTTCCCTTTAAGAAGTTCCTTTTCCTGAACCAGTGGTCCCTGCAAATTAAAATGTAACTACACTGGGGAATTTCATTTCCTATTTCTCAAAGTGAATGCCTTGCAAATGATGATTGATTATGTCTTTGATTAGAAAGTAAGGGGACACAGGGCTTAGTATGAAATTTAAAGCTATTTTAGGTCCAGGGCAGAGTAGTTGAAGCAACAGTCTCTAAGGATCAGGAAGTCGATGCTTTTCCTTCATGGATAAAGCAGCCATGGCCATGTCCTCTATCTGCACCCAAGCCCCTTATTTATCAAACAAAAAGGCCTAGAAAGAGCATTTATGAGTGTTTCAGGAGGAAAAGCCTATAATTCTGTAAGTACAAGTCACTGTTTATTCTCTGGGCTCTGCCTACTCCAAGAAGATACACATTTTGCAAAGCAAACACTCATTGACTGCTAGGTAGTTTGATTATTTACACATGTGTGGGGTTAACAAGACCTGCCTGGGAATGTAGCACAGGCTGGAATTTCAGATCTGCTGGGAGCATGGCAACAATTAAGGTTCTGCATTTCATTTTGTAGCTTTGGTATACATTTTGTCTCTTCATCTGGACATGTCTGGGGAAACAAATTTACAACCTTTTGGAGGGGAAGAGTGAATTTTGAAAGAACAAGTATGATTACAACATATAACCGGAACATCCCCACCCCAAAATTCTCTATGATTTCACAATTTCAGTTACCATCCCTCTGAGTTCTACTAATATTTTATTCAAATGTTTCCTAACAGACTATTGGTAGCTGATACCTGCACCAGGATTTAACTACCAAACTGGTCACTGGATACCTTTGTATGGTTTATTTGGGCCACTGCGTGAAATGGACTCATTGTTCTGTCTTTTAAGCCCAGATTGTTGATGGAACTGTTGGAAAGGTGCTCACAAAGTATCAATGCTTAAGTGACTGTTCCAGTTGTTAAATCATAACACGGTGTGATTTTGCTGAAATGAAGTAATTACGGGGGAGAGAAGAAAAGTTAAATGATATAAAAACCGGTCCTTTTGGATTATCTAAGTGCTAATGTGTTCCCTGATGCATATGCATTACTAATTTCTGATATACTCATCACATAAAAGCTTCCACTGTTTTAAGGAAGGAGGTTACTGTTATTTTGGCCCAAGTTTTTATCCCCAAATAAGATGTTGCATTCACAGATCCCCAGACATTTCTCTGAGTAGTTTTATTTAGTCTAAGTCAATACATCTCTTGTTTTAATATTTTGATTTGAAATCTACAATTTCATCTCCTTCCCTTCCACTCCTTGCATTAAGTAAATAGATACTGTTGTTCAAATCTGAGATCTGCCATGTCCTAATTGTGATTTTGAGCAAATTGGTAAACATTTCTGGCTCTTAATTTCTACATCTTTGGAAGGAGGTTAAAAACAGGACACCTCATAGGGCTTTGGTTAACTTAAATACAGATGAAAAGCACTTCCTACTGCTTGAGATGCAGTAGGACCTTATCCATATCAGTTATTCTGTGTCCATTGAGTTTGGGTGTTACCCATCTGGTAATGTTCTTGTGCCCAAGGGTTGGTGAGGGGCCCTGCCTGTTAGCTCTCTGGGTTGTTTCTTTTTCTTTCTTACACTCTTTTCTATCACTGTTTGCAACTGCTTCTTCACTTTCTAATCACTCCCCTCTTTTCTAAACAGTAGGTTCTTGAGGGTTGAAAGCCTATCTGATCTATCTCTCTATCTCTGCTTTCCTTCTCAGACCTAGCTATGCAGCTCTGGTCAAAAGTGTTCTTGTGAGAAGTTAAGTACATAACAGCAATATGTGTGTTGAAGTAAGAAAATCATGGAACTTACTTGTCTATGGAAACTCACTGATCTTAGAATACTCATTAAAGAAAAATTTCAAAACCTTAGTAAGGTATCTCTTTGGTTTCTTCCTTGACCTTCAGCCTCTTCTCAAAATGTTCCCATCTTCCATCTCTACACACTCTTTTACTCCCAATAACAACAGAAGTTTTTCAGGACCTCTGGCTCCAGGATGATTGCACATGCCACCCCCTCTCTTCAGGTCTTTCATCCTCCATGTCCACCTTCTAGAGCACAGCTCAAGTCTTCCTATTTCGGGAAGTTTTCTGTCTTCTCTCAGTCTAGGTCATATATGGTTTTTACTTGCAGTCATAGAAATGCATTCCTTTTCATTTGACGTTTAACTTCAGTTTTAATTAATTAGCTTTGTGATTATTATATTAATATCTATCATTCTCAGTAGATTATAAATCCCATGGGAATAGAGATCCTGTCCATTTTTCCTATCATTTGCATCCTCAGTATCACACCCTGTTCTTCAGTAAGTAGCTAACAGCGAGTGCTCCGTAAGTAGCTAACAGTTTCATGAATAAAGAGCAAGCAGCCTGCCTTTCAGAAGTGGATATAAAACAATTTTTGTTGTCTGATAGGAACAGAAATTCTTTATTCAGAAAGCTCAACCAACGCTAGATTTTCTACATATTTATTTCGCCTGCTGGGCTTAGTCAAAAAGCTACATCACATGCCTTTGGCAAACACTGGGCAAGACATAAGCAGAATAGGTAAGGTGAACCTAAAAGAAAAGTCCAGTTTAACAGTGGACTTTTTTCTAGAGCTGCCTGATTCTTTCTCTTTCTCCCATTTTCTCTCTCATTCTCTCTCTCTTCCTCTCTTTCTCTGTCTTTCTTTCTATGTTTTTTAATCACTTACTCTTTTCTGTTTCACCTGACATGCACTGGTCTCAGGCCTAAAAATTCAATTCTGTATCTTTCCTGGCAATAGCCCAGATGCTTCCACAATGATTCTGTTTTATTTTTCTTCTCACGTCCACTTTGTTCTTTACCCTAATTTTCCCTGATGTCTGATTTCGATGCATTTTCATCCTTTTGAGACCCAGATCTTGGAGACTCCTGTGGGCACCTTTAGCAGTCATTATTCCTCTACTTAACTCTACAGGAGATGAAGGAGGAAGGATAGAAGCATGGGTGGCAAAATCGTAGTTATTTTTGGCTTAAGTAATGGAGGGTTTAGGGTAAGGCTGGTGGTGAAGGTGGGGAAGCAAAAGCAAATCGTGTTGTCATACTTTCTGTACTAGCTTACCAGCACAAGTTGTTACACATCTATTGTGTTTGTTTGTAGGCAGGAGGACTGCAAATTCAAGTGCAGTCTGGAAGACTTAACAGGACCTTGTTTAAAAAAAAAAGAAAAAAGAAAAGAAAAGAGGAATAAATGTAGCTTAGTGCAAAGGCCCTGGACTAAATCTCTAGCATCACCACAAAAAAAATCATATGTTGCATTTATAAACCCAAAGAAATGATATTAGGTGGTGAGACATTCATGAGGTGATTGAGCCATGGTGGTGGGCTTCTCATCAGTGGGATTAGTGTCTTTATGAAAGAGGTAAAAGAGGGACCCCTCACTCCTTTTACCATGTAAGGCTACTGCTACAAGGTACTTCTATGAAACAGAGAGTAGGTCTTAAAAAAACACTGAATCTGCTGGCACCTTGATCTTAGATTTTCCAGCTTCCAGAACTGTGAGAATTAGATGTCTATTATTTGTAAGCCACTTAGTTAACAGTATTTGATTATAGAACCATGAATTAAGACTTTTGTATTTCTGGGCCAGGGATTAAGTGCAGCAGCATAAGCACCTGTTTAGCAAGGTCCTGAGTTCAGTTCCTTGTACCCTCCACACCACCCACCAAAAAAGAAAAACAAAACACTTTTATATTTCTCTATAACCATCCCAATCCTTTGGTTCCAACCCCTGCAGCTCAAACCATCTCCCTCCATCCCCTCACCCTAAACAGACTGGGTGCAATTTGTAATAGTTCCATAATCCTTGGTTACAACACAATCATTTCAAATGAACCAAGCTAGGCTTCCTTTTAAATTGAAATCATACAATTTTAAGCTAAATCCATGAAAAACTCTGTGTAATCCCTCAATCACTGTCTTCCCCTTCTTACTCACATCTTCACATCCAATCCTTTTATGTATTTGATTCATCCTCCAAAAAGCCTCAACGACCTTTGTATCCTGATCTACCTTCCTTCATTTCATTCCACAATCTTGGTTCAGACTGTCATCTGGAGACTGGAAGTCTGCAGGATCTGCATCTCATTTGAGTAGGTATCCTACCACATCAAGTAATGGGTGAAGTTTTAAGCAAACAGTAGAGTGGACTTGGGAGGAGGAGTAGAAGGGATTTTTTGTGCACTGGGAGCAGGAAAACACAGAGTTAAGCCTTATGCTTCAGGCTAAGGTATGAGAGAAGAACTCAGGCCATGCTTCATTGCAAAGCAATGCCTAATTAGTAGGCACTTCTCTGTCCTACCACCCAAGGAACTGATAAAATTAACTTTAAAAATGCCATTCTTATTCATTATAATTCAAGGCCCTTAGCAATTGTATCCTCTGGTTTCTTCAGCTGTATTTGCCTACCCCTTGCCATGAATAGGGTCCCCCAGCCATCTGGAACTTTCCATCCACACTTTCCACAACTCCAGCCTGCAGGAAGCACCGTGAACGCCTGATGAGTGCCAGCTGCCCTTCTCCCACTGGAAAATACTCTTTCATTTGTCCCTGCAGTATCAGATTAAAAATCATCCCTTCTTGGAAACCATTTCTAACTTTCCAGGGAGTGTCACTCACCATGCCTTCTGCCAAACCATAGTGCTATTCATCCATAAAGAAGAAACATTTTTTTTAAAAAATAATTATCTCATTGACTTCTCCCCTTTGCTGGATTACGAGTTCTGAGTGTGAGATTTGCATCTCATAGCCCAAGTCTTCCTTTTGTGATTTGCACAAGCCTGCCCCTTCATGTTCATTGAAATAAATCCAGTGAATAAATAGAATTTAGCTTTAAATATATTTTTTCTACTTAATTACAAGCATTTACTCCACAAAGGAAATGTGGTCTCCCTTGACATTGAAATGGTATTTTATTGAAGCAGCAGCCAGTTGAGAAATATAAAAAGTGGGTAACATCTGCATTTTGATGTGTGCACATCTGTAGGGCATTGTCATTTATGATGATCAAAAAGAAAGGGAGTATAAGGGGTTTATGTTTTAAGACACACTATAAAAATAACCTAGATTGTGATTCTGCCATTTTAATTTTATCTCAGTTCTGACAAATATTTCCTTTTAAAAGACTTGCCCTCCTAAATAATGTTGATAGGCTCTCCAAATGTGTCTCCCAAATCCTTGCATTTCCAAGCCTTTGATTTGAGTCCTTGGTAAAGGCTAAATAGTAAGAATAATACTCAGTGATATTTGTGAGGCTCTGGAAGTACTCTTTCCATCTAATTCTCATTTTCATAGACTTAATATACATTAGCTTTCCAGTGCTTCAAGTATTTTTTTTTTAAGAATTCGAATCATTTCAATTTCTTGCACATTTTATTGAGTGTCTACTCTACCCTAGGCTTTGTGTTGGATCCTGGTGATCCTGTAATACACAAGACACGGTGTTTACCATTAAGAAGAATTTAAACTTAAGCCTGGGTTTTAAAGAAATAAGATTTTAGCAAATATGTTTACCCCAAGGGGCAAAGACTGTTGAAAATGTGGGTTGTTGAACTGTCTTCCAAAAAGAGTGGGTTTAAAGCTGGGCTTTGAAGGCTGAATAGGAGTTTGCCACTGTATGTGCTAAGAAATAAAAGGATTTAATGTTTTAATAAAATACTCTTGCAGTTGATTTCAATCTAGTCCAGTACACAGATGCTAGAGACTATCGAGGGATGAGAGATAGAGGAGATGATGTGATTAAAAAAACTAATTTTCTCTTGGCCTTTTTGCTGTTGTTTCATTGTCTTTGAGGCTGAAAAAAAACCTACTTTGTAAGGGCTGCTTTGATGTGCATGAATTATTCATCATTAAGAAGTCAGGTCACTGACACTAGTCTTTGTTAATGCCAGTGAGGGTGTCACCCCCATCCACACACCTAGAAAAGTAGTGTGTTTTGTTATTCTTCTCTGCCCCTTGTGACCCTCACCCACATGGGTGGGAAGGTCTTGGTCAGCTTTTCTCCAGCTGATGCAAATCACAGAGCATTTTGAGTCTTTACATTCTGTCATTTTTTTCCACTCTTTATTATTTTTTTAGGATGGAAACTGTCATTGGAGACACTGACATGTACATACGCACACATGCGTGCACACACACACACACACACACACTGACACTGACCTCAAGTCTGTGAGCCGCTTAATTCATTAAAAACCCCCTAGCGCAGTCAGCTGGAAAAGCACGACCACCTCGTCCATTAGAGTTCCACGCTGGCACGGGCAGCTTGACCTGGGAGCAGTGAGCTCA
>RJWT010017222.1:0-19447 GCA_004365215.1 Cuniculus paca | reverse complement strand
GTATTTTGACATATGTAAAATTACTTTTAACTTATTTTATCATTTAACATCGCCTTGCAGTCTTCATATAGTTTCAGGTGAAGGAAAAGGTGTCCTTATAATAAAGTGGTCATAAAGAAACAAGAGTCAAATATATTAAGTGTTTAAAGTTTCAAATATATCTCATTTTTTCTCAGCTGTACAAGACATTACTTTTCACTTTTTTAAATAATTTACAATAAATTCTAACTTTTTTTTCCCTTCAGAAATGAGTGCTTGTGTAGATAACAGTTGATCACTTTCATTACAGGTAAATATTTCTTTAATTTTATGTTTGAACTTGTTAATTGTGGTAGCCTGAAGGCTGTGGAACATAATAATATTTCCCTTTTGCTCTGATACAGTCTTCTGTTTATTTCTTTTCTTTTAAGTATAAATGAAATTCTAGCTCAGTTAGGTCTTCTTGTTCTGATTGCCAGACTTTCCAGTAATCACATCTGAGGGTTTTTTTTTTTTTTTGACATATGGGCAATTTTCATTATTTCAGTCTAGCAGTGACCTTTGGAATTCCGGGATCATTTTCCCTCCCCTTCCTGGTGCCCCTACAAGACCCAGAAGCACAAAGATCTGAGGAACCCCTCAGCATCTTCACATCTGTCGCCGTAGATGATGAAGATGAAGGCCACTGTGTGGTAGATTTTCAACAGGTGTTGAAAAGTCGACTGATTTAAGGGACAGGCAGAAGCAGTACCTAATTCTTAATTTCCAAGCTCTTTGGAAACACTGAGAAAACAGTTAAGCTGTTTTTATAAAATTAGTATTGAGAAACCACAGTAATTCCTAAGTAAAAGTCAGGCTGATTTTTGGTTCTGAAGTCCTACCTTTTATATTAATTTTCCATCTAGAGCAACTCAGTCTTTCATCTGGGGTTATGCCTTCTTGATGTGTCTAAAATCCATGAAATATTATTTATTCAAAGAGTACATTACTTATTTTATGCTTAGTTTTCAAAACAGTACACAATTCTTATGCTCAATACACCAACCAAGTTAAAATTTTTTTCTGAGGCTAATTAGCCCAGCGGAAATTATTCACCAGGAACAACAATGCAAGAGTATAAAATATCATCTATATTATCTGCCTTACAAAAGTCTCCAAAATCATTGCTTTTCTTTGCTCACTGGTAGTAAAGACTCCAAATTACAGAAACAATAGAAGCACTATGTTTAACCCAAAATATCACCGAAATCCTATTTTAGGAAAATCTGTTTCTTTCAAATTTCCTCAGAGAAGTACAAAGTGTTGCTTGGTGTGCAGTTATCTGCCGGTATAAATGGTATAAATGGATGATTACTTAAATACGGCTTCTTTTACAAGGGAGTTAGAGGACTTTACAAAAGCATCATGCTGTGCTTGCCACACAGGTGAGCCTCTTGCAAGTAAATAATTTGACTTAAAGGATTGTTAGAAACTTTTCTTATCCTTTCATCTGGTCTATAATTGCTATGTTTGTAATCTTCCTTTTAAAACAAATCAGTTGAGGCTCAGTTCCTTTCCACTATCTTAAAAGTCAGGAATTATCAAATGGGAATGGAAAGGTGAGAGTGTTAAGATGAGAGATCATCTTCCTCAAAACATCAAAATACCTTTCCTACCCTTGGAGCAAGCAACTGTCCACCACCAAACCTGCCCCTGAGACTTTGTCATCAACACATCTTGAATGTCCAGTAGATACAAAATTTTTGAATGATGTTCATCTCAGAAGATCATTCATGTTCAGTTTGTTACACTAATCTTGAAAAGGTGACTTTCAACTCACATATCCTTTAGTCCTGTGAAATTAAAGAGCTGACCCTGTCACCAGACACCAGGGAAACCCTTCTACAGAGGACAACATTTCCTTGACACTCTTCATTGTCCTCTTGAGTTACTCTTTTGCAGTAAGCTTCTGATACCTGAGAATTAAAACTTCTGCCATTTACACCCTTGCAATCTCATTTCTATTTTCAAGTGTGGAGTGCCTATCTACTGCAGTTTCTTAGAATTTATATCAGATTTCCATAAGTATTTTTCTAGGAGGAGACTTAGCAAAACTTTGAGATCAGACTCCCTTGTTTATAATGTACTTTTAATAGGCCCAAGTACCACAAAAGCTAGCATATATTAGTCTTTTTTGTGGAGGTTTAGGTAACACTGCCAGCCACCAAGAAAAGGCATTCCATTCTTGGAGAGAAATACCACTAGGAATGTGGGTGGCCCGGCAAAAATCCATCTGCACTGCAGATAAACATTCAAAGAAAGTAACTGGCAGAGGTCTGTGGTCTTACCTCCAAAAGACAGAGGCCATGCTGTGGTCACATGGCTGAATCAATCCAATTTACCATGAGTATGTCTTCCAGTTGGCATCCGGGTAGAACATATATTTAAAATTTGCCCCCCAAATTTTTTCACAGCTTTGATTCACCATTGTTCTGTGAGCCATGTAGGAATTCTTCCTCTATTTTACAGAACATAAAGAAAGATTGCTAGGTTGGACTGAAATATCCTATCCCTGCTGTCAATTTAATGTTGAATCAGTTTTCTCCTGTTTCCTCACCTAACTAACCCAATTGGTCTCCACTTCTCAGTTTGCCTCCTTTACTACGTCTCCACAATAAAAATGAAAGTTTTGACAAAAGGTGTTATTGTAGACCATCTGGCAAGCCCAACACTAAACAGATAACAAAAGTTCACAGTTTGTATGGGAAATTACTGGAATTTCCATGAGAGTAAACATCAGTGACAAAGAAGATACCTTACCTCAAAGAGTCAAGAGATTTATCTAATTATTTTAAATTTTTATCATGATTATTCATTCTCAGTCATCTATTAATAAAACACATTATTTTTATTCAAAATATCACTTCAACAGTTTGACAAAAATGACTATTTCAGAGTAAAAAACACAGTGGCTATATATTTCAGTGTTGACCACTCACAATATCTCTGGTGCCACTCATCTATTAACAAGCAGAAACTAACTCTCTTCTTTCCTTGAAACCAATAAAATGTGGTAGAAGTCTGTGTGACTACTAAGCTTAGTAGGTCAGAAAAAAAATGTTTTATGTCCCAGCTTGCTTAATGAAACATTCCTTCTTGAGTCCTGAGCTACCATGTAAAAAGTGAGATTGCTCTGAAGCCACCATACTGTGAGGAAGTCAGGATTGGTCTACCAGGGGACACTGCTTGGAATCCTTGAGAGTATATGAAGGTGATAAATACAACGATGGATGGATGGGTGGAAAAAGAAAAGAGAAAGAAAGGAGAAGGACAAAGAGGAAGAGGAAGAGAAGGAGAATAAGAGAAGCAAGAACAAGAAAGAGAAGAGGAAGAGGAGGAGGAAGGCAGAAAGCAGGGAGGAAAGGAGAGGAGGAAAGGAAGGAAGGAAGGAAGGAAAGCTTGAAGAGCCCCCACCTACCCAAACCAGTTTTAGCAACTACTTCTATTTATCTATAATCAGGATTAAAGTTCAAGTCAGATCCACTTAATTGAGTCTGCCCCAAATTCATGAGCCACTGAAATTATGAGGTAATAGTATGGTTATTATTGTTTTAAGTCACTAACTTTTGGAGTGATCTGTTTTGCTGCAATAACTAAAACAGACATTGTTCCCTATAGCATAGAAGAAAACCCTATGAATTTGTTTCTTCGAGATTTCTGTAATCACTGAAGATAGAAATTGAAGGAATGGTGAGTTATTCATCAAGATACTTTCCTTTTAGTCCTTTAACTTGAATTTGTCTCATAAAAAGCATTGGGAAATGATATGACTTAATAAACTATACATTCATCTTATGCTACCAAATTTTGCCGGTTTTTTCTCCCCTAACAGCATCACCTCAACGTATGTAATTCTTTTCAATGCTGGATCTAGAGATCATTTAAATTATACTACATATTTTCCCTCCGACCCTAGAAATACCGTCATTTTCTGGATACAGGAACAAAACAGCATCACTTCATCTTCTCACTAGTTAGCAATAAACTTTGCAAAATATGTTTTTCTTGTTGCCCTAGTCTTATTTCTTTTGAAATGTATTTATTTTCATGTGGAGCTGAGTGTACTGACACATGCTGTACTGTTCTCCTAGAAAACGTGCATGTGCTTGACATGGTAGCAGTCTGCCTGCAGCTGACATGCCCCACTGGTGCAATTGCAAATAATTTCTACATTGTGCAGATCCTGCTTTCTCACTAATTAGGCAGAGTGGGTGTGTGACTGCTTTTTTTTTTTTTTTTTTTTTTTTTTGGCATTTTGCAAGGCTTGGGTGTAAGGAGAAAGAGAAAGCAATGTCAATTCAATTTTGGAAAAAAAACAAGCAACAAATATACAGATTTCTACAGAGTCAATGTTATTTATCCGACATTCTATTGTGCTGGGTTGTATGATGGCAATGGTCAGGTTGCTGACAACTAAAGTCACCATAGTCAATAGCTTTTATTTTTGGTCTTTTCATTGATATTATGAGACATTACTCTCCCACGTGAACCATCAAGTTATGTGCTTAAGAAAGGGTTGCTGAAGGCAAGCCTTCTGAAAGTCACATTTATTTTAAAAATCAAGTAAGCAATGGTCATACAAATAAAAAATTGAGTAAAGCCTTAATTCATTGTGACTAATTCATCCAAAGAGCCCAGGGAATAAGTAGGAACAAATTTCATGTTGCAGGAAGTTGGAATTCCAAACACTGCTCATCTGCTTTCTAATGCGACAATTGGGGGTGGGGTATTTGATCAATTGCTATTACAGGCTTTCCATAAAGTTATTTATTAGTATTGTTGTTATTATTATTCACAGTTGTTAAACACACCCACATGGTTCCTGAGCTTTTCCCCATGTTCTTGAGTTTCTGTCCTTTCAAAGCACCTCAGTAATTCATATGCACTTAATACTTTTTCTTAGGCAATTAATGCATAGGGTCTAGCATCTTACAGGGCCTTACATCCTCTTTTGAAAACCCTACCAGTAAACCCTACCCACGTTCAGTCTGCTTCTGGTTTAGGCAGAGCTTGAAAACATGATTCTAAGATACACTGTTAGCTTAATATCTGATCTCATTAAACTATGTTGCTTTCTAAGCATAATGTAAACAAAGCAGAATTATTAACAACTTCTCTGAGTCATACGGTATAATTTGTTTTTATAGCAGCTAGTCGTTAAGTGAGGTTGACTGTCTTTGCATAGTGCTTATATTTCATCATGTCTTATATCTTTGCTGTTCATGAAAAAACAATTCTGTTTTCAAGGATGTTAAAAAATAAATGGCGAAGTAAAAACCTTATTTTTATCCTTAACTTTTCAATGATATGAATGAGATGTTTTTAATAATCAGATTTTTAAAAATTCTACAAGGCTTTTTTTTAAAAAGGTACTCTCCATTAATTTGCTGGATTTCATATTTGGTATTAACAGAAAAATAATTCGAACTTACATTTCGATTATGTGAAACATAACTACATACACATTTATTGCAAATATCTACTTAAGTAATCAACACCTTAATGTTATTAATATTAACAGCAATTAAGCTTAAGGTTTTTGTTGTCGTTGTTTTTGTAAACTGGGAATCAACTCACTACCTCACACTTGTGAGGCAGGTGCTGTGCCTCTGAGCTATATCCCTAGCCTTAAGCTTAAGATTTGCATCATTTTTTTCTCCTTCTTTCCCTAACAGAACAAAATGAACTCTTTTCTGGCTATACCCACTTTTGATTTGGATTTTCATAACAAACTACTCCTAAGTTTGCCTTTTTATACTGCTGTACCTTTTTTTTTTAAATAAAACCTAATGCAGTTCTATGATATAAAAACTAAATGAGATTCATTATTAACTGAAAATGCACCATGACATACTCCATTTTATTACTTTTATTTAGACAGTGGTTAAAAGTAAACAAATCCTTTTTAAGAAGAGACATTAAAGTGCTATTTGGACACCATGCTTTGATTACTTGGATAAGAGAGACCTTTAAAGCATACTATGTAATTTGATTAGGTGCATATGCAACATATACATGCCTAAACATTTCCACAGACTTTGATTTCAGACTGCAAGTGAACTATCAGAAATTATCGACTTTTGTTTGCTTAGGATAGTTTCAGGGAAGCAGCCATTCAGAAATACGTACTCCAGCATGAGAACTAGCAAAGTTCAGTGGATCAAAACTATGGAACATTCATTGACTGCTACCACTTTTTTTGAGGGGGGATACTTCCCAAGGCTTGGGTGTAGGGTGAAAGAGGAAGCTCACTGAGCGTGATGTAATAAATGAAATATTTACAAAACAGACAATTGCTAGAAAGGGCTAAAAACTTCTCTCTTACCTTTTTTATGAAATTACAAATAACAGGAATTGGCTATTACTGGTCAGAAAGGATATATAGGCAATTGTTACATTGTAACTATTAAAGACAGGGCCATTTTCAACAATTAACTACACTTCTTAGAGCAATACGAATAACCACCACCCAGCAAAAATGCCATACATTAAATGCTCTCTTAAATTGCACGTAGAAAGTCACAGTACAAACTTTCTACATCGTTCTATGGCAACTGCACTAATTTTATTTCTGATATTATGATAACAAGTGAAGCACACCTCCTATTAACAAGATAAAAATCAAGTCCTCACATATTTCCTTGAACATGCAACTAGCTTTGCTGCTCTTCTAAAATTCAGAATAGTTTATACTGAAATTTTATGGAAAATTCTTTCAGAAATTTTTTTTCTTACTAAGAGTTTCCCTAAGTTGCAACCTCCTGCTCATTTTAAATGCTGAAATTGGAGCAAAAAACATTTAAGAAAACGACAGAAAAATGGGAGTCATCAGAGACTTCAAAGTAAGGCCACACAATTCAAAATTTGTTATTAAAAGTCCTTCAGGACTAAACCACACATGGAGGTATTTTTCTGCATTTCTCAAAGCAGAAAAAGCTGTGCTGAAGATCATCCCAGTTTATTAATTTTGCAATTGATTATACTGATTGCAGGAAGATTTCCATTGCAAAAACAGATTTTTAAGGACTAAAAATATGACAATTATGCAGGTTACTCATTTAAGGGAATAAGCAGCCACAAATTTTTAAAGTAGCAGACACTTAAAAACACAGACATTTGCCCCCTTCCTTCACCTGAAATTTCTACTCATATTTTTAAAATAAAAAGGGGCAATGCATGCTAAATGATGTTAATCAAGACCTTCGGTATGATCCTTCAAAAATCTAAAATGAATGATTGGTGAGAGCGTTACAAATAATTAAAATACAACATTGTCTTGATAAAGTATCTCCACCCAGTTAAATACAGACTGATCTTCCAAAGGGAAATCAAGAAATCTTCCCTGAGCATATTCCAATCAAAACATCCTTACTTCCTATCCTGCAAGAAAGGGTCCATAGAGAAGCTGGGGCATCGTCATTTGTCCCAAAGAGGGAGTACTCCTGATACGCATTGTCAGGGACCAGGAAGGTCAAACAACCAAAAGCCCTGGCACCTTCCCCAAAGGGAACCTCTTGAAATTACTTTCATTTACCCAGGATACTCTTACCTCTCACAACAAATTTGATGAAAAGACAAATGACATCACCCTTGGATCCCAATTTTAACTCAATAAACAGAACCCAGGACTATCACGGCATTTTGCAAGGCTTCTTAAACTGTCCTGCTGCCTTACTAACAAGGATCCTTATCTCTTTTGTTTTCTGATAGCAGCATCCCAGCACTGTCAACTGTGACTGACAAATATTACATGCTTAACAAATATGTATACGTTCCACAAATGAGTACGTCAAGGGGATCCAATGAGGAATTTAAGAAAAATACAGGTAAATGGACTCAGCATGGACCTGCTGAATGAGAAACTGCAGGAGTCTGGAGGAGCCTGGGAGCCTAGCTCTAATAAGGAGCCTATATTTCCAACAAGGACACAGATGAATCCTAGGATCTAGCCATTTATTTGGTTTCGAAGCTAAATAGATCTGGGAAAACAGCTAATCTACCACTTAATTTGTGACCTTAAACCAAACACTTATCAGATTCTGATTCATTCATAAACAAATAGTTTAGGATGTCTACTGTCCTTGTGCTGCTGCTAAGAATGCACTATGAGCAAACCAGTACCAGGCTTGCCTTCCTTTATCTCACAGATCCTTATCTTTAAAATGGAAATAATGCCACCATCCAGGGTAGGTGTACTAGTCAAAAGCAATAAAGATGCAAATTTAAACTTCAACACCAAAGCCTTTTCATGAGATTTGTTTCTTTAATGAGTTACATTTACATGACAGCAAGGAAGACTTGTCCCTACTGAACACATAGCAAAGATTTCACCAAACTGTCACTGAACTCTCCCTTGGTCAAGAAACAGAACTGTCAGATATTTGCATTACAAAAGCTTCTGTCTTTCTTCCATTTGATATCTCCATTACTCAAGACTTCATATTTCACCTAAATTGTGAAATTAGTAATTATTATCAACATTAATCATAAGATTTTCATTTTTAGATATCTCTCATGGGCATATTATGTGATCTTAACAACTCATTTGGGTGAGATGAAGTTAATATTCTAATCTCATTTTATAGGTGCTCAAAATGTTGGTGCTCCTTTGCCCAAAGCATTACCTTGAGAAACAAGAACTTAGAAGGACTGATAAAAAAAAGTACAGTGGTGAATGTTTAGAAAGGTATTACAGTAAAAAACACATGGTCATTAATTCACCCTCAAAGTACTCTCCTTCACTTTAAACACACCTGTTCCACCGTTCTTACCACTTTTTGAAGCACTTATGGAAGTTCTCTCTCATATCTTTTTTGTGGTATAATAAATAAGAAACATAGTGAATGCTGCTGAGTTCCTTCCAACAGAAAGGCCGGCTCAGAAAAACATTACAGTGTGCCATCCTAATGCAGAGGAAAGAAACTCCCAATCTACTAGATTTCCAATACCAGTTCATGTTTTCTAACGTCGAAGAATGAATTTTAGGAACTGTAGAGGTTAAGAGTAGAATATATTAAGAGAAAGAAAGCTTCTATCTGACAGAGAGACAGAAGGGGTCCCAAGTCAGAGATTCTGTCTTTTCTAGGGACTTTTATAGAGCAAAACCATGAGGCGAAGTGGGTCCAAGGTGGGGAAAAATGGGAACTTGTGAAGTGGGCATGAGGTGGGGCAGAACTATGGTCAACCAATAAGATTAACTGCTCAGGTAAAATTGATTAAATCAGGATTCAATAGGGAAGTGAATCATATGGCGGGGGAACAGGGCCTTTGCCTGTAGGGGGTTGGATTATTTGCTTCTTCTGGCTTCCTCAAGGTGATAGATACCTGTTTAGAATATTAATTCCTAATGTTTATACTTAGGGTGTGGTTGCATTTGTTTTGTCTTTTGTCTTGAGATCTGGCCCACAGAGGGAGGTGTCTGTCTCCACCGAGGTTGCAAGATATCTGGTCTTCTGCACTGTCTCCTTTGAGAGCCCAGTCCTATCTGCCTGCTTATAATATTGCTATCTAACTCAGATGCCAATAACAATCCAGCTTACTCAATGGATCTAGCACTGTGCAACTTTTGGTTCCTTCCCTTACATCAAAATTACTATGAAAGGCAAATATTTTGAACGATTCAGGACATCAAAGAAGCCATAGCAGCATATCTAAAGACACTCATGAAAAATACACTTCTAGAACTGCTTGAAAGGGGACAGAAGGGTGTGAAAAGTATTTTGAGGACTAACAACAATGTGTCTTCTACTATAATACCTTTTTTTATTTTAAAGAGAATAAAACCTAGGAAAATAAAACCAATCAGAACAAACCAGAGTAAGTGATATAGGACTTCACAACATTACAAAATCAACATTAGTTACCATAATGCCTTTTGTTGTCTTCAAAATAGCCGCAGATACCTTCGGACATAGTAAAAATCAAACAGAGCAGAATAGAATAGAAACATTAAAAAAAAACCAATGGATACAATAAAGGACTTCAAAACAAGATAATAGTAAATTCAAAATGGCTACCATGTATATCTTACTATCTTTGAAATAGCTGCTCACGCCACCAGATGTAACATAATCAAAGAAAGCAAAAGAGAATCAAACCCAACCCAACAAAACAACGAACAATGTAGGACTTCAAAATGAGACTATGGGGAATCAACAATGGCTATCACCCTCAGAAGAGACCCCCCCTAGATGCCATGCTGTGTACCGCTATCCTCTGAACAGATGATCAGACCACTGGCCCTAGACCTGCAAGGTCAGTGAAACACCAAAGCACCACAGGCACCTAATTCCATTTCACCTTGATAGCTATCATCAGATCCTGTGTTTCTCTGGATCAGCCGGTCGCTTATGGGGGGGGGGAGGAATTGGCACTTTTTGTTTGTCAGCCTGCAAGCCAGAAGGGGCTGAGATCTGGCTGTCCCCCTGCCAGAGGTAGCCCACATATGGCGCTGGTTCTGGTGAGGCAGGACTTGTTCTTTCCCCATGTAGCCCACGATGGCGCTGATTCACGGGGAAAGGCTAGGTTCTGGATGTCCTCTGTCCAGTATTGGCCCGCACATGGTGCTGGTTCGGGTGGGGTGGGGCTTATTCTCTCTCCCCATAGTCCAAGATGGTGCTAACTCATGGGGAAAGACTTGAATCAGGATCGGTAAGAGGTATTTCAGGGTTCTAGAGGTGCTGCTGCTGAGGAAAGGAACTGGCACACCTCTTCCACACTCTGAGGACCAGCCCAGGAGACTTATAACAATTTTTTAAAAAGTAAACATTCACCATATTTTTTGATCAGGCAGGTCTTCTTTCTGTTAGATCTAACCTCTTAAGCAGCAGCACTGAAAGCAAGAACAGGTCTTCTAGGGTCTTCTCTCTTACTTGTATAATCCCTGGATGAGTGTGATAAGCATCACTGGGAGTTTTATCAGACATGCAGCACTGGGTCTTAACCCAAACAAAACAACCAGAACCTGAATCTTAAGCAGAATCCCTAGACCATGTATATATATGTTAAATGTTGAGTGTATAATGCTAGGAAAAACAACTGTTTAAATAGAGCATAGCTTGAGTCATTTAAGAACCCATATTCTTTATGTGCTAAACTAATATTGTATAATGCCATCTGTCTTAGTTACTTTTCTTGTTGCTGGGACAAAATATCTGACACTCACAAGTTAAGAGAGAAAAGGTTCATCTCTCTCAGTTTTTAGAGGTTTCAGTCCATCATTAGCTGGCTCCAAAGAAGGATGGCATGGCAGACAGGCATCACAGAGGAGAAACAACAGTTTATGGTGGGTAGAAGGTAGCAAAGCAAGCAATCAAACAAGAGGTGACCATGGCTCTTTCTGTCCCTTATATTTTGTCCAGGTTACTTAGGTTGGGTAGCACTCACACTCTTAATCCCAGTGCCCATGAATCAATTCCAGCATCACACATTCTAGATCCAGTCATTTCTGAAAAAGCACCACCTATGACTGCATGAGGCATTGGAGGACATCTAGACACAAACCAAAACACTATCATTTTCATGAGTAATCTGTGAATGCATGAGTGAATAGATGACCACATATGTACCACAATGAATCTTTTAGTGTCTTATATCTTGTTGCAAAAATTCCAACAAGGCATCATGATTACTTCATTTTCTTACAGTCAGTCATTTGTTTACTTTTGAATCCTCTAAGATGGTCTCTGGTTGAAAAGTTTGAAAATGCAAGATTTCATTTTCATAGCATGCATTCAACTCATAATTTTCCTTAAACTCCTGCATGAAGCAGTCTTTTCATAGCCACTAGCAAAGCTGAGGATCAGAGGCTGAAGGAACCCTGGGACACAAGAATCATTTATTTTGCAATTACTTTTTTAATTTCTACACACGCGAGGTGTAGATTAAACCAGAGAAGGGTTGAAGAATTTTAGCTTTTTCCTTTGTAGCACATTAAAATTGATAAAAGCATTACCATTAAGGAACTGAAATTTGAGCAGTTATAAGATAAAAATGGTAAAATTCCGTAAGAAAGAAAAAGAGCAAGTATCTGGTTATTCAGAGAAAGCAGAGGCTCCCCCAGTTCTGTGGTCAGGAGTCAGGTAAGCAGGCAGTTTCAACAGGCATATCTTAAATGAGATGGAATTTAATTGAGGCTCCAAGCCTAGAGGAATATCAGCTGCATCCAACTGACCACAATCAGGGTGTGGTTGGGGTGTCAGGGATACCAGGGAGCTGAGTTGGTAACAACTAAGGCTTATGTCTGAGCCACAAGATCATAGTGTTATTCACTATTACAAAACCTCCATTCCTCGCTGTAATTGCTGAGATCATCCCTGCCATGCAGCGAGCACTGGTCTGGAAACTGGAGTAGTGTGGGGACTGGTGAAAGCGAAGGCACAACTTAGGAAAAGGGGAATTGGGCTGATATTCCATTCTGGAAAATATACACTTTCTAAAAAATCTCTAGGAAGCTGACTTTTTGCAACATCCCAGTAAAGTCTGCACACACAAAAGATGTTCAAAAAACATTATCAAGGGATGATGGTTGTGACAAGGACTTGGCTGTCCTCTGCTCCTTGTCTGCTATGAGATTGAAATACTTGTGCACCAGACAAGAGGAACTTTCCTTCTGTGGTATAGACCATCATTTATGTTCAGCTACAGGATTCTCAAAAAAAGTTCCCCACATTTTCCTGCAAATGAGAGAGGCATAAAAATGTAAAAAAGTCTGTGCTGATTCCTGTGGGTTTCCCATGTATTTTACTTTTAGTTTGTTCTTTAAGATAGGTTTATGGGGGGAGGGTTGTTTGCTGTCACTTTAATTCAATCAAGATCTTTTTCACATATACTAGAAAGATAATGGATTCTGGGTCAGTGTGTTTATCTGTATTATTTTGGGTTCATTTGGGTTTTCCTGCTAGGCTCACCTGTCACCTTTTCTATTTAGGTGGCTATTTCATAGCATGCAGGAAGGATCAGAAGGACATACACAATAATTTTCCTGCCCTCCCCTCTTCCATACTGGGCAGCCTCTTTGATATCTGAAAAACTTACACATTTCTCCAAAGGAGTCAGTACTAATGGGAATATCTTTAACTTGGTTCTTCTCACATTTGCTTTCTGGAGGAAAAAAAAATGGAAATGCTAACAGTGAAGACCTCAGGTGACTGAGATTGCTGAAGGCCACAGAAACAAATTCAATTATGCTCTCCTGTTTCTTCTGACCAGGCACTTTTCCCTATACAGCACTAAGTATTTTCTCCTCTCATTTCTGAGCTCTAATGTTCTGGGAGTAGCAGTGTCCATAAACTTGAACACTGGGGTTTCCTGAAAATTATGTCCATCTTTCCTCTTGCTTACATGGGCAGTTATTTTAGGCACCTACAATAAGCATGAAAAAATAATGCCACTCTACAACAGGCCTTCTAATCATGGCATTTACCTATCTCTTTTCCAATCAGAGGCATCCTCCTGACATAGATTCTGACTAAAGATTTTGACTACTCAATTGGTACAATTAAAAGCTAACTCAAATGGCCTGACATGGTTTACTGGGGAAGCAACATATTCTGATACAATCCTTGAAAGCCCTCAGTGCTTAGCATTATCTAATTTTCACCAGTTCTGTGACTAGTGCTTATTCTTCACAAAGTCAATATGTGAGCAATTTTACTTTAAATTGACTGAGTCTCAGCAAAAGTATGAGACCTAAAGAATCATTATAATTCATGCTAGTTTTCATTTGAATATTATATTGTCAGGAGATTGTCATCCACGGGGTGGGAGAGAGTAGAGGGGACCATCTGTACCCATGTAGCCTCTTCCGCTGGTTCAGATCTCTATAGTGCTGTAAGAAAAAAAGAACAAACTGGACATTTCTGGGCTGATGTGGTTAACATTTTCTCCATAGATGAATCAAATCATTTTCTATAGGTGGATATAATTTGTATCCATTTTACAGAAAATCTATTAATTTCATAATTATTCTACAGCATGATAAATTATCTTACATTGATTGTACCAATGCCCAGGTGTGTCTTAACTTCTGATCCAATGCTAAAACTGAAATGTAGCTATATCGACTTTAAAACATTAAATGCCACTCCAAAATCAATGCATATCTCCCATAAAAAGTAAGTCTAATTAATGTCAATTAGAGTGATTACTATTTTTCCCTGTAGTTTCCTAGAATCTATTACATAAAGACATTAGCAGGTTTAGATTGTTTACTTTTGGAGAAATGAAAATTATTCTGATACTAATAGGAATATTTCTTGGATTTTCTTTCCTATGCGAAATTTCTCTGACTCCTGATCTATTTCTTGGCTGTTATGTTGTACAAAAGTATATTTTTCAAAATAAACTAAAATTACATTCATCCATATGCACTCATAGAAATCTGTGTCCAAAACTCCACTGACAATACCATAGTTTCAGTTCCAAATTACACTCATCTATTTGAGGAGAAAGGAACAGATCAGTGCTGTATACAAGCTGAATATGTAAGCTTCACCGCACAGTAATTAACCTTGAGTAGTACAAGAACTTTCATGTCTCTTTCCTTAATTTCGCCTGAGGTATTAACCACTCAAAAAGTAGTACATAGTCTTTAACTACCTCTGGGAAACAGCCGGATAGCATTTCACATGATAACAAGAACTTTACCAACACCACTTCCAAAAAATTAAAAGCTAATTTGGACTACTGTTGTTTATTGGGTGCTCGGGGCCTTTTGGAGTAGAAATAATTCTGCAGGTAATTAGAAATGCATAGGATTAGGAAGTTGAGTCTGGTATTGTTTCCCCCTCAAGTATTAGGCTGGAGCTAGTTCTAAAGAGAGACTGTGAGGCAGACTGTAAAATTTGTGTTGGATTGTCTGAGCCTCAAAAAAGAGATCATCACCAAAATGTGACCTAACCTTATAAAAACAAGATATGTTCAGCCTGTCTTTGAAATAATGCAAGAATTCAGACCATAATTCTAATCTGAGTCCTGAATATGGAAGACTATTCTGATACAGGAAGTTATGGAAGTATTAATAATAACTAACATTCCATAACGGCCTGAGAATAAACTACCTTGTACTAACAGGGTTTTCACATTATTTTTCTAGGGCTGTGGATTTAGCTCAGTGGCATAAGCATCTGCCTGGCAAGTGCAAGGTCATGAGTTCGATCCCCAGTACCAAAAAAAACAAAAAACAAAAAACGGGAATCTCAGATGCAAAATACATATTATTTTTCTACCCTTACGTGACAGATGATCTGAAAAGACTCTGATTAGTATAAAGATGCTAATTAGTTTAGTAATTAATTTATATTAGCTTTTACATAAGCCACATAGGGAGATGCTACAAACAGGAAGTCCCCCAAAATTCATTTGTTGAAATTTAAAGCCCTGTGGTAATATGTTAAGAAGGACTGAGGGTGGGGTAAAGAGATTAAATCATGAAGGCTCAGGACTCAGGAATATATTAGTGCCAAAAAAGGGACTGAAAGGAAGAGCTTGGACCCTCTGTGTCCTTCCATCCCTTCCACCATATGAGAATACAGTGTTCATTTTCTCAGAGGATGCAGTAACGAGGTACCATCTTGGAAGCAGACCAAGATGAGATACTCACTAGACACCAAACCTGCTGGTACCTTGATCCAGGACTTCCCTGCCTCCATAATTCTGAAGAAGAAATTTCTGTCTCTTATAAATTACTCTTTTGTTACAGCATCATGAACAGACTAACAGGAGAAGACTTTGATGAGTAGTGATGAGAGCATAGCACAGACGTACACACAGCTGCTTATACTCCTGAGAGAGTGATTGGGAGGAAGCAGGAAAGTTAGCTCCTAAAGCTGCCTCAGTATGTCATTTAATAAGCTCTTGGTATATTCTAGACCTTTGTTTAAACACTATGAGTGCATCACTTATCTACTTCTCAAAGCCAAATGAAATTGATTCCGTTATTGTCCCTACTTTTTAATATGAGAATTTTGAGTTTTAGAAATGTCAAGTGACCAGAACTTCACCCAAGATCTGTCTGGCTTCAGTGCAAAGTGTGGGCTATGTCAGTTAAAAGCACACAGAAGTTGCCTCTGGTTGTAGCACTGAACATCATTTCCTTTTGGTCCCAATAAGCAAAATATAGTGTTTTCTAAATAAGCCAAGCCTTCTGTGAATTAGTGTTGTCTCTACAGGTCAGGGAACAGAGAAGTATTCATCTGAGTGAAAACAAAAATTTCTTCATTAACAGAACTCAAAATGGAGAAATAAATACAAATATTCCATGACATTTCTCCAATATCCTAAAAAGCACTAATTACTTGCTTTCTCTTTTAAGACTACCACTGTCCAATGAGTCATTTCTAATATTCAAATCAATAGACATTACTTGTATTTACTGAGACCATAGGTCTTAAAGTTATGAGAAATCAGTGAGCTTCACCTTTGCTTACTGGTCCCTTCCCTGAAAATGACTGAGACTCCCACAAAGCATGAGTCTTTCAGGAAGGAAAAAAAGGGCAGGAGAAGTGTGTTTCTAATTGCTTCTAATCTCTGTTTAAGATCATTTAATTCTTAGGTCTTAGCAAGTGGGAAAAATGAGGTGGATGTTGAATGCTTCAAGAAGTCACTGATGTTCATATTATATCTCCTAAAGATCTACAGATCTTTAGAAAACATCAATAAAGAAAAGCTCAGTAAAAGGCAAGGCATGTATTGTTGAATACATGAAAATCTTTCTCAACTTCAGCAACTTAGTATGTCTCCATATGTGTGTCTATGTATATGGATAATCGTGTGTGAGCACACATATTCTCTGAGATATATATATGACTTTCACAAAACACTCCATTTTACAGTTCAGTTCCCCTGCTCTGGTTGTCAGCTCTCCTACTGGCATGACAGAGGGATCTTTCTGCTTCTTTATCAATATGACAAGAAGAGAATTTGCTTGTATTGGTATCTTTACTTTGAAGTGAAGTGAAACCCCACCGCTTTTATTTTGTTGGTAAAAATCTGTAAGAACCCTCCTATCTTTGACCCCATATGGAGTCCTATAATCTAGTCTCACTTGGGGCACCAGAACCTTTTAGGCCATCACTGCTGAAATTGGTACTGGAAAGGAAAATAATATCTCTCAGAAAAGTCAGAGAGACTAACAGGAAATTGTGTGAGGAGAATATTAGAAAGAAAAAAGCAGCAAGGGATTTTTGTGTTTTGTTTTTACTCACACTTTGAAAGTTAACTCTTTGCTGTTTATAATATTCTTGTTTTTCTGTTTTGACTCACTGTTTTTGGATATCAGCTTTAGGACCAGTTTAGAATATTAAGAAAATAGTTGTTTGGAAGAAGAGTTTCTTTAGAGCTCTTATTTCATGTATTAGACACACCATTCAAGAAATCTCACATCAATGTCTATGAACTATAAAATGTGAGATGTCGAAATATACATAAAGAACAGTACTGGGGCTAGTTGTAGTTACTGATTGAAAGTGGGGAAGAGATAGCTCCATTTTTACTTCTGTATTACACATGCCCCTTACTTTGAAGTAAATTATGTATGTACATATTTATATATCTTAATTTATATAATAGCTAGAAATAAAAGATTTGAAACCTAAGGAGAATAAAAATAAGTTTTCCAGGGAGATGCTACAATTAACTTCTACTTTGACACTGAGCTTCTGGAACCAGAGCAAAAAGAGGGGAAAGAAATACATTCTATTGTTTTTGTTATCAAAATAATCGAGACAAACAAATATTTTCTATCAATAAATACTAATATAAATTGGCCATTTAGATTCTTAAATAAGGGTCATTTGAATTACCCTTATACAACTTTCAATAACCCCAATTAAAATATTTTGCATTAAGTGGTGCAGAGAGAGGAAGAGGTAATTCATCTTTCTAAAAACTCAAGGCTTTAACTGAGGACCTGAAGTGGCAAAATTAACATTTTGCTCTATAAACTAATGAACTTGTGTTTTTGACCAGAGATTCAAGCCAATCCACAGATTGGCCTTCAGGAGTATCTACACATAGGATCAAAGTGCCTTTGTCTTGGTCTGGATTTAATGCAACTAACAGAAACTATAGCAGGTATTTTCATCAGAAAGAAATTTAAGATAGAAAACTCACAGTTGCACAATCACTGGAAGAACTAGAAAAGAATGTCAGGTGATTGCTATAGAAATTACTTTGAATTTTTAATATTTTAGCAGATACAGGAAGATGTCATGGTTACTTTTCTCACTGCTGAGACAAAATATCTGATAGCTAAAGTTAAAGTTATTTAGCTCACAGTTTGTAGAGGTTTTAGTCCATAGTCATCTGGTGCCAAGGCAGAGTGGCATGGCAGAGGGGTATTGCAAAGCAGAAGGCAGCAAGCTACAAGTGGCAAGCAACAAACAAGCAATGACAGTAGCCCTCTTTTTGTCCCTTATAGTATATGCAGGCTATCCACCATTAGTTCAAGTAGCATTTACATGCAGGATGAGGTTCCTTAATCCTACCCAGAACCATGGCAAACCAATTAGTGGAAGAACTTAGTAATCACACATCCTTGATCCCAGTATCACACTGTGGAGCCAGCCACCTCTGAAAAAGCCCTGCCTATGACCACACAAGGGTTTTAGGGGATTATTTAGACACAAGCCATAACAGAACATAAATCTTGGAATCAGAGAATCATAGAACACTACTTCTCAAAGGAAACCACAGATAATATCATACATCCCTCTCATTTTCCTGATATGGGGAAAACAGTAAAATCTGGAAAGGTTAAATGGTAACATGACCTGTCTTTGCCCATGGAAGAGGAAGACATGGTTCCTTTCTTACAGTCGTCCAGTCTCTGCCTATGCTCAGAAGAGACAGAAAACAAATGCAGCTGATCAGCATGTGTGTTACAGGCAGTGATACAGACTTCTTACCAAATGCTGCTGGGGGTGGCTGCTTTGGTCTATGGCAGTTGCCAAGCACTATTATACTACTAGTACAAGAAAGGCTGAGGAATTCATCTCAGGCTAAAGCACATAATTTCACTTATCAAAAACATTTATATTCACTGCCATTTGGAACTGAACTTTATGGACCTATTCTTTTGTTTTGTTTTGTTTTGTACCAGGAATTGAACTCATGGCCTTGAACTTGCCAGGCAGTGCTGTGCCGTGGAGTTATATCCCCAGCTATGAGTCAATTCTTCATGGACCTGGATCTTGCCTTTATGCAAATTTGTATAAGTATTTTCACTAATTCTCAGATGTGTGTTGATTTGTTGGATTAAAATAAACAAATTAAAATATAACAATACATGTGTGTAGTTAACTTTGTAATATAAAGGCATAATAATTTGTCTTTTGACTTCTAAACTTTGTACTCTTTATTTTGCTTAGCATTTAAAGAACACTAAACTTGTAGAAACTGGGGCTTCCATCTCAAAACTGGATATGTTTTG
>RJWT010017221.1:0-19442 GCA_004365215.1 Cuniculus paca | reverse complement strand
TCATTGTTTGATGATGATGATGTTATTGCTGATATCTATCACAACCCTCCAAGCTGAAGCCCCAGCTTACCTGAGAAGCTCCCCAGCATAGTCACAGTGTTATCTGCGCCGTCAAACACTTCCAGAGAGTCCCAGTTTTGCTCTGTTACAAAACTGATGACTTGAATCTGGGAGGACAGAGAGATTGAAGGATTGTTTAGGTGGCTGAGTCCCTCCCTTCCTTACCTCTCCTTCCTTCATACAGTTTATTTCATGTATTAAGTGCCTACTCTGGGCCCAACACCATGCTTCTCATAAAAGTAAGATACATTCTCTACCCCCAGGAGCTGGGCAAGACAGACGTGAAACAAATGATCACAAGATGGGAATACTTAGCAAAGTAGAGAACAGGGCAAAGAAGTTTAAGGAGCTGGAAATGCTTCAGTCTGATTTGCTTTCTCCTCATCTCTGGAATATTTCTTGGGTTTCCCCATTTCCCTGGCTTACTGCCTCGCTGTGAACCAGCAACCCACTGCTGCCCAGGTGTGAACAGCGTGCCCGGAGGGCTCTGAATCCTCTCCTATGTCTCGCTCCATTTGGCTCTCACCCCTGGGCATTGGTTAGATCCAGCTGAGCTTCCAGAGCTCAGACTTAGGTGTGCTGGCCCAGGTGGGTGCCTGGTGACCCTCATGCTTTCCCTGTGCTCTCCCTTTCTCTCCCCACAACCTTAAGTGGGGGAACCCCATAAGTCATTTGAATAACATCTCCCAAGATGTCTTCACACCCCAGTTCCAGGCCCGCCTCCTTCTAGAGTCTGCCTGGTTGGTCCGGGCCACAGCCTGCCTTTCTTCCTGAGCTATCTGTCCCTGTCCTCACACCCCATGAACTGCTGTGGCTTCTGTTTGTGGGCTGTGCCTTCTTAGTCCCAGGGGTGGGGGCAGGGGCTGATGTGTCTCCTTCTGGTTTGGGGCTCAGTAACAGGTCCCAGCTGGGTTTGGCCCCTACTAAGTGGCCACCTTTTTCCTACCTGGATGCCAGCACCTTCAGGGACTACGATCTTCCACACGCAGTTGAGGCTGTTGAGGTAGGGCTCAGGGAAGCCGGGTGACAGGATGGTGCCCTTGCGCTCCGTGAGGTTGCCTCCACAGGGGACTGAGAGGAGAGGCAGTGCCTGTCAGACTTCTAGATTGGCTTGGTGGATCCTCCAAGGAGTCTCCTGAATAGAGTCCTCCCCAGGCCCAAGCCTCTGCTTGTGACCCCCCACCCCGCCTTTCTGACTCCCAGGTTGATCTTTTTGTTCTTGCCCTCCTCTGTGACCTCTCCCCAGACAACCATCTTGTAGGAACCTGGACCCCTGCTCTTTCTTTCACAGGTTTCACCCAGCTCCCCATCCTGCTGTGTCTATACCAATCCACAGGACCAGTGAGCCAGCTGAGTAGGGTAGTCTACTTATATCACTCGCTGAGAGGGACTGCTGTGTGTCCTGGGCTGGCTCCCCTTCCGCCCCTCAGTGATACAGTACTACCCTACCCAGCCCTTCCTCAGCTCCAGTTGTGCGGGCACTCACCCACACAGGTTGGTGCCGAGACATTCCACTGTGCCAAGGCCCCAGGCACAGGGAGGCATTCGATCTCTGGGGACCCCTGCAGGGCATAGCCGGAGTTGCATTCAAAGCGGACGATGGCCCCCACTGAGAAGTCACTGCCCAGCCTCTTGCCATAGCGGGGTTCAGGCACAGAGCTGCACTGCGTGGCGCTGGTTCGGGGCACAGCTGCAGGAAACAAGGGCACCGAGGGGCAGGCCTCATCCTCTAGAATCTGGGCCAGGGATGCACACAATGGGACTGGAATGCAGACAGTCTGGATGGGGTCCTGGGAGGATTAGGCCACTTTTGCTTAGGTAAAGGGCTGGGACTTTCCATGGGGAGGCCCATTTTACTGAACATAGCTGGACACATAAGGCTGAGACACAATTTCCAGGAATCACGGGGGTAATGAGAACCCCCTGGGCCAGACTTTAGGTCTAGGCATGTTCTTTGCTTCCCCAGTAATGCCCTTTGCTGCCTAGGGTCCCATGCTCCTAACAGGGAGAATGACCCTTTCTTCTCCATTTTCAGTGCCTTTGCCCTGCCTCCTCCCCATGAACTAAAACCCTGACTAGGGCCTGCTTTTCATGACCTACTCACAGTGGCAGATCATGTGGGCCCCAGGGAAGGTTTAACCACACATAGGGAAGTGCACCTTGCCCTGTGCACAGTCGAATGCACTGGCTATGCTTGGAACCTGGGCCCTACAGAAGTGAATGTCCTCCTACTAGCAGGAAGGTTGTGGCCTGTGGGTGAAAACCAGAATGCTCCAAAACATTGCCTTCCTTGTCAGTAAAGGTGGGGATGGATAAGGTTACAGCTTGGTAACAGTTACTTTGTGAACTTCCTTTTAATCCTATCAATGATGAACTAGTATTACCTTCCTTTGAAATGTGTACAAGACTCCAAGACACGGAGTAGCTGTAGTCCATCTTACTTCAGAGCCTGTGTCTTCCCCACACCTTTGTGTATCTTGCAGACAAAATCAAGCTCCAAGAGTAATTAGAGAATGGATTGGCACCAAAAGTTAGCTGAGGCAATGACTCCTAGCCAGGGCCAACCATCTGGGCACATGTAAATCTAAGTGTGCTGTGCAAAAGGCTCTCTACTTTATAAGGGTAGTAGCATCATTAGGGATGGGTATGGGAAGGAATTAGCTTCCCATGTCTGATTTCCTTCCTTATTCAAGATAAAGTTTGGTTCAAGAAGTGTCTGTTGGGTAAATGAAAGTATAACATTCAACCAAATGTCAGGAAATTGCCCTACAGACTAATAATTGCCCCAAACATCTTGAGAAAGAGACTCAGATGAGGGGGTCAAAGACTTTTATTTCCTGAGTCACAGAGTAACTGGGAAGCTATGGTGCCCAAGTCCACATACCTTGGTAGACAAAGTGGAAACCTCTGGCTGGTACTGGGCCTTTGGCACTGAACTTAATGAGAACTTGATTGGAGGTGGCCAGGGGCAGTGATTCTCCTGCCAAAATAAGAGGTGAGGAGGAGAGGAAGACAGTGAATCTAACAGGGAGGCCCAGCAGATATAATCCTGCCCACAAAGGATGGGTAGCCAATACTTTACACAGCAATTCACTCCACATTGTAGATCTTCCTGAAATAAACCCTCACATTTCACCAAAATAAAACGCTCACATTTATAGAAGGCTTTTGCATCCATGGTCTTACCTTGGCCTGTACTAATGTGAGGGTGGCCTGACAGAGTTCAGTAATCTCACTTAACAGAGCAAGACAGAGAGCTTTGATAAGACTACATGATCTGCCTGGAAAGGAGGAAATGGCTACAGCTGCTGAAGGTCCCTACAGTGATGGGGAGAATGACTGTTACCAAGACGACTGGTGATCTACTTGGAAAGCGGACATTGATCTGACCAAAAAAGGCACTGCCTTCTGAGAAGGAGGGTCCTGTAATCTCCTGAGAGCAACTGGCCTCTTTCCAGATCTCCCTTGAAATGATGGATCAGCAGTGTGACAGTATAGTTAATTTATTGCTCATGCTAGGATACAATATTAGTAATTATGCTGGGACAGCCAAGTGGAGGCTGGAACTGTCTCAAGCAAACCAGGATATACTGTCACTCAACCTGGACCCCAAGACAAAGTAGGGGGACATGTGCATGGATACTGTAAGCTGGAGGAGGTGTGTGGCCTTTGTAGCAGGAGATAAAGGCATAGGTCTGCATAGGTACAAGTGGGTGAGGGAAAGACGGTGCCATTTGGCCCAGCAGCCATGAAACACAGTCCTGCTCATCATCACCTTCCTCCAGAGGCCAAGGGAGAACACGGTGTTATGCAGGGGTATGGCTACCATGCATGTTGCCCTTCTGGGATCTTAGTGACCCTGAAAGCAGCTGCAGACCCCATCCCCAGAAAGGAAGTAGGGATTACAGAAAACCAGGCAACCTCTCCACTGTGAGGAGAGCTGTGGTTCAGGTCACCAAGGAGCCGTGGGGAGCCATTTGGAGGAGGGGGTGTTCATCAATGCTTCCCAAAATCTCATTGGTGCTACTACCCTTATAAAGCAGAGAGCCTTTTGCACAGCACACTTAGATTTACATGTGCCCAGATGGTTGGCTCTGGATAGGAGTCATTGCCTCGGCTAGCTTTTGGCTGCCAGAACAAAACCAAAAGCAAAATGAAAACCACTCATGAAGACAAAGCACCCCCTTCATTGTCACTGCCCTTGTTAACTCTTCTCAGTGAAAACTGGTGGAGAAAATAGTTTCTTCTATCCTCTCACCATTTGGTCTGACACATGTGGATTAAGGCTCCAGAGCCCATGATGACTTCAGTCCGGGATGAACACAGACCTCCTTCTCCATAGAAAACACAGTAAAATACTGGACATAAGGAAAAAAAAAATCTCAAAGTTTTAAGAGAGAAGACCACTCTGAGAAGGTGAAACAAATATTTTTATGTGAAGTACAACAAAGAGAAGGCTAAAAGAGAATGCGGAAGATTTTCAGTCATGGCTATCACAATATTAAATTGTGTATGGCCGGTATAAAGTCAGAGGAGGAGGATATGCCAAAGGAAAGATCTAAGATGGATACAGGCCATGAAGGAATGAGAAATGATAACTTATGACTTCTGGATTCTACAGAAATCAAACAGTGAAGTGGAGATGAAATTTGAGAAATTCTTCCAGAGTCCCCAGAAAAAGGGTAAAGATTATCAAAACAATGAGAGAAATGATATGGAAGACAGATGAGAAAAATCCAATAGGTGTATAGAAAAATCCCAGAGAAAGAAGGCAGAGAAATCAAAGGAGAAAAGATAATTTAGGAAGGAAGATGCCTTCCCTAAGATTTGAGTTCCAGACTGCAGCTCTTGCAGTCTGATCAGTGGAAAGAGACTCCCTCTACTACAGCATGTCCGAGGGGGCTGTTTTATTTTTTAAAGCAAAGAAAAACAAGAAAATCATATGAACAAAAAGCATAGGTTACTTACAAAGATAAAAAATCATGTTGGATTCCCATTTACCTATGATATTAAATGTTGTAATACAGTTAAATAACTGCTAAAGTTTCAAAAGATAAAGTGTGTGACCCATAACGTGATTTTCAATTGAGCCATCACTTATATGATATGTCAGAAGGAAGACAGTCTCATACATGTGAGGTGATAGGAGGACCATTGTTATGAGTTCTACTGAAAGGAAGAACTAAAGGAGCGGGGTGAAGGATTAGCAGGGAAAAACAGAGCCAGGAAAGGATGGATAACTTCGAGTAACTGTTGTCAATGAGGTGACAAAACTAAATGCAAATATCAAAACTTGTCATTATGGAAGAAATTGATAATTTTAAAATAATTACTGAGAACATTAATATAAAAGCCTGAATGGAAAATTGTGTAAAGAAGAGATGAGTCAGGTATAAATTGAAAAATGAGGATGCAAAACCAAAGCAACATAAACTAAAAACAAGACACAAAGCAAGTTGACAGATCTCAGGGCAAATATTTCACTTTTAGAACAAAAAAAGTAATCTTCTTTTAAAAGCATGCTCTTGGAAGAAACAAGGTAAGACATATCAGGCAAACACAGATACAAAAATTGTTAGAAACACAAGAAGACAAAAATGTCACAATCATAGTAGATATTTTAATACAACATTCTCAGTCATTGATGTATCAAATAGAAAAAAAAACGAAGATGTTAAGAAGCATTTCTTAGGCTTTTTTCTCAACCTCAGGGACAGGGACACAGTTCAGTCCTGTGGCTCATTACCAGTGTTTCTCCAAATGAGGAATTAAGAAATTCTCTGAGTACATTAATGCTGGTATCTTTGGGTCCTACTCATCTGCCTGCCTGTCTGTCTATCCATCCACAAAATTTAAAGTGGCAAGAACAAAATCCAAGTTCTTGGCTAGGAAAGATGAGATGTTCTTAGCCAACAGCTATGATTTGTGTCTGGATGATCCCTAAAGTATCATGCAGTCATGGGGGGCAAGCTTTTCCAAAGTGGCTGAATCTAGAGCTTGTGACTGGTTCATAGTCTAGTGCTGGGATTGAGGGTATGAGTGCTATACCCACCCTAGGTTGGGTAGTCGGTGTACAGTATAAGGGAAGAAAAGAGGGTTGATCCTCTCTTTTTGTTCTTGTTGCTTTTGTTGTCTTCTGCTGCCATGAACTGTTGCTTCCCTGCCATGCCACCTTGCCGTGGAGCCAGCTGATTATGGACTGAAACCTCTACAAACTGTGAGCTAAAAAAATCTTTCCTTTCTTAATTTTGGATGTTGGGTATTTTATCTCAGCAACAACAGTTAAGTAAATAAGACACCAACTGTTGGGTAAAAGTGTTGTGGACTACTTAGAAAGTTATGGTGATGGTAATAGTACATACCAAAATTTATGGCATGAAGCCAAAATTGATTGCATTGTTGTAAAACACACTGTGTGTTACACAGGGAAAATAAACCAAGGTTTCAATTCAAGAAGTTAGAACAAGAAGAACAAAGTAACTTGGAGAAACAAAGGAGGAGAGAAATTATGAAATAAAAGCTGAGTATCATTAGGAAACAACAGCAACAAACTCCACCACGGAAACTCCAATTTTGATAAATTGGAGCAATAAAAAAATTAAAAATAGATAAGATACCCCACAAAACCTCTAATGTACAGCCAAGAAAAAGGGGGAACTATGAATACTGCATTCAGCATTAGAAAGGCATGGGTTAGAACGACTAAAACAAAGCTTATTAAATATTATTATAGTATAGTACATAAATTAAGTTGCTACATTTATGAGAAATCATGGAATAAATGCTTTACTAAAAGATAAATTATTAACATTGAAATTAAAGTAATATGCAAGAATAGACCAGTAACCATGGAAAAAAAAACAAAAGAAAAACCACCAAAAAGTAGGACATAGAATAACGAGGCAAATTTATTTGCAAATGAGATTGCTTCTCACCTAGAAACCAAGAATTAGTCGGCCATGTTGGCATTATTGTGGAGGGTTCAATGACTTTACAAAACCAAAAATGCCTGTCTTGGAATTTACCAGTGAAGGACAGTTAAAAAATACAGTGAGGGGAGAGGAAGACCCATTTATAGTGGCAACAAAAACATAGATGAAATATCCAGGAATAAAGTTAACAAAAAACAAGTACTGCTTAAATGGAAATTATAGCACTTCTTAGAGTTTGCAAAAGATAAATAAATGTAAAAACACATGCCACATTCCTGGAAAGAAGTATTAATATAAAGATGTGAGTTCTCCCAGTGTGGGCCATAAATCTTATGAAATTCCAGTAAAAAATTTGATGTCATTTTTTTAACTTGACAAAATGTTTCTATATTTTACTTGGAGACAAAAATAAACAAAAATAGCCCACAAAAAAAATTCAGGAAAAGAATGACCATGGAGATTGATAAGACCATGTACATATTTAAAATTATTATAGCATTAAACACTATCATACTGTTACAATAACTAAATCTAGTACAAGCATAAACAGATACTTGGAGGTGATGGATAAAAAGTCTAGGAACAGACCTTTTATAAAAATTTAGTATATGGAAATCTGGCATTTTGAGAAGTCTACTATAATTGATTAGAGTCTCCGTATCAAATAATGACTCAAAATAAATTTCAAAGGTGCTAAGGCACAAAGAAGCAAAAGAAACACACTAAAGAGAAGTAAAAGGAGACACAGACGAATATGTATTTGATCAGTATAAAGGCAAAGGAGAAAAACATAAAAGAAAACATTCATAGATTTGATACCATGGGAAATTAAAATTTTCTGACATTAAAACACACCCTGAAGTAAATTAAATGACAAATGGTAAAATGAGGGGAGGATTTTTATAGCATATAATCTAGACAAAAGGTTGTATGTAACATATATGCTTACAATAATATAGAGTTCTACTCAATAAATACAAAAACAAATGTTAATAGAAAAATTGACACAAATTAACAAACAAAAAACTCATGGACCGTTAAGCACATTATAAAAAGGTTAACACCTACCTGGTGATGAAAAGGCAAATTAGAAAATGAGATCCCATTTTCACTTTTCAAACTGATGATGCTTTTGGTTTTTTAATTACCTACTTTTGTGAGAATAAAGCCTGCCCTGTTACTCATTGCTGGTGAACAAAGTAGCAAGATCTTTCTAGAGAGGCATTTGATAATCTGTATCAAAAGCCTGAATGATCTCACATATCCTTTAACTTAGTAATTCTGCTTCTAGGTATTCTAAGGTAGTAGGCAGAGATGTGTATAAAGATATCTGTATATCCATTGAATTACTATTCAGAAGAGTAACAAAGTAGAAACAATCTAAAGGGAATATAAATGGAATTCATTACATAAATCTTAACTGTATGAGAGGCTACTAAGCAGCATTTAAAAATGCTATTACAAAGAAAAAAAATAATGGCAGAGAAAAGTTCACAGTGATAATTTCAATAAAAATATGTATAGTTTTTTTCAATAAAATACATAAAAGATTAGGTCTAAATAAATATAAAGACTGGAAGAAAATATGTTACATCTTATCAGTGGTTCTTTCTGGGTGGTTTTTATTTAAGTTCTCTATTACAATTATTTTGTTTTGCCATTAGGTTTTCTGCAATGAAAAGGCAGCATACTAATAATTGGAAAAAAAGGTTGGGTCTGAACATAAAAAACAGGAGCATGGAACAGGGTGTGTGTGGGGTTCCCTGCTATGTATGGGCGCTCAGGAGCTGGCCATTGTGATGTGAGGACATCCCAGAGCACGAGGACACAACGCTGTGTGGCCAGGGAGCTTGCAGAGCATCATTCCTTGCAGGGGACCTGTGATGCCCCCAGACCACCCCTCTCCCCACACCAGCCCAGCCCGGGGTACCTGTGTGGGAGCCTGAGAGGGAGCTGAGGAGCCGAGAGTGCTGGCTGTGACCATCGTGCACCTCTACCACGTCATTGAGGGCCGTGTGGAAGAAGGCAAACTGGCCAAACACCACTGTGGAAGAGAAAGGTGGGGGGACCTTGCTGTGAAAGATGGGTCAGACCTGCCAGGGCACTGAGAGGCCAGACGTCTACAGACCTTGGGTGAGGCGGGCAACCCAGAGGGAGCTGTTGGTCCGCGCGCTAACTGCTTTCTGGCCTTTTTACTGGCAGATTGACACGTTAGCTGGATACCCGGGCACAGGGGCGTGGGCAGCTGGGAAGGTTGGGGTCACCTTCTTCACAGGAATCAAGATAACACTGAGGACCACACGCAAGGAAAGTGGGTGGCAGTGGCTCTGAGTTAACTTTATTGCTTTCCAGGTTGCAGCTGCAGCAGCTACATGAGGCCATGAAAGGGCTTTTGGTAACACCTCTCATTTTCCACATGACCTCAAGACCCCACATTCTCCCTTATGTTTTCTTCAGAGACTCTGCTGATGAGGGCAGTCCCTGGATACAAGATCTCCCTCTATAGTAAGAGGTAGGAGGGTGGGGAGCAGCAGCCTGTCCCTAATAAGCAACTGTCTCTCGAGCAGACAATACCTCCACTTCATTTCACTCAGGAGGGAACATAACAGGTATTAGGTACCTACTGGAGGCTAGGTACCACACTTGGATGTGCACCATCTTCTTTGACTTCTCCAGAGAGTATTCATATTTTGCAGCCTGGCTCTGAGGTTAAGAGTTCCCAGGGGTATCAGCTAATTAGGGGAAGGGTCTAAAAGTGGGTCCCTAATCAAATAAGGCCTAAGAGCTCTGCCATTTGATGGGTATTCAGACCACCAGCTCTGAGTAGCAGGGGTTTCCTCTGCCCTCTCCTGTCTGCCACTCACTGTGTGTGTGTGTGTGTGGGGGGGGAGGTCCTTCTGGCCCAGGTGGGAGCACAGCTTCTGTCCAGCTGTCTACCAGCCCCAGTTCATTCTGCCTGCACCTGTCACTTGGTTGGCCTGGTGCACTGAGGGCAGGAGCCGGAGCAGATCCTGCTTTACAGCCTCATCCCAGCAGGACTGATCTGCAGCCCCTTTATTCAGTCTGGGCTGTGCTGGAGACCCCGGGGAGTACTTGGTCTCCCTCTGGCCTGATCAGTTCCTCACCAACTCTGTACCCTGGCTTCTTGCCAGCCTCACTGTGCCCTCTTTCCCTTTCATACCAGGAATGCCTCTGCAGCCTGTTTCTGAGCAACAGATGCAGCTTTCCTGCCTGGGAGCTGCTCTGCCCGGTACTACAAAGGGAGTGGATAACTAGGAGGAGCCTGAGGAGTTGCCTATTTGGAATGAGAGAGAAGAATCAGGAAACAAAACAAAACAAACCCAAACAAACCCAAAAAACCCATACCATAGTCCTTGGGCACAGTGACAAAATATGAGCAGGTCTGTCCACTGGTGTAGTTCTGGGGGTAGTTGGGGGATAGGACCACTCCATCTGAACCCACATACTGTCCGCCACAGGGGGCTGAAAGAGAAGCCATAGGGAGAGCCAGTGATGTCACAGGTTTCTTTTCGATTGTCCATACTCCCTTCAGCTTCCAGATGGAGCCTCTGGCTCTGGTGAGGCTGTCCTGAGGTGGACAGCTATAAGTCTGGAGAAGGACAGTTTGAGGACCTTGCTCCTGCCCTGCACAAGGACATCCATCCCTGGATTGGCCTGAAACCCACCCTGATGTTATCAAGTGCCTACTTGGGCACATGTCAGCCTTTGCCTCCTAACTATAGAGGATATAGACAAGGACCAGAATACCTGGTGAATTACAAGCTGTTTCCATTCACAGCAAACCCAAGTTCACCTGGCCGCACTCTCAGAAGTCACCCATGAGGACCACGTCCCATTCCCTTTCCTCTTTTGCTCTGCATCCCTTGGTCTTCAGCAATCTCCCCCTCTCCCAGCCTGCCAACCTGTGCAGACTGGTCGTGGGTTGTTCCATGCTGGCTTCCCATCAGGTCCCAGGATGCAGCTAAGGGTGGAGGAGCCCTCGACCTCATAGCCTCCATGGCAGTAGTAGGTGACAGAAGAGCCCAGCTTCAGGTCAGACCCCACACGTGTGCCGTTCTTGATGGAGCCAGGGTCAAAGCATGACTCTCGAGGGTTTTCTGGAAAAAGACACACAGACACACAGACACACAGACACACAGACACAGACACAGACACACACAGACACACACACACACACACACACACACACACACACACAAATGGTTAGTGGCCTATTTCTGTGAGAAGTCCATGGTGACTTCAGATTGCTGGTCCTATTTCCTTCAGCTCCAGAAACTTCTCTAACCTCGGTTCGACATTCATGACTGGACATCATGTTGAAGCTTACCTTCTTTTCCTCCACATTCTTGCTGTGATCTACAGAGGAAGGAAAGAGAGCCAACCCCCCAGGCTCTCTCTTAGTCTTGCCTCCAAGGGGAGTAAGTGTTGCACTAATTACTGGAAGCTGATGTCCCCAGTTCATGGCGGTGAGCAGGGTTACCGTAATAAAAGTCAGTGCTTGTGCAAAGCCCACCCCTCTGCTCATCTCAGCTGGGAAACAGGGATGGTTTGCTTTTGGAGACAGATCTTTCTCTTTCTCTCCATCTTCTGCCTCTACATGCTGTTGGTTGGGGATGGAGCTGCCCAGTCACACCTACCCACTGTAGGTACCCTTGAGTACTGAGCACCAATACCCAGCACTGAATTTACCCAACCTCCTGGATAAGTTGAAGTCTCCACTACAGTTTCCAGGGCTTTGCATTGGGTATTGAGTGTTTGCTAGTTTATTAGAGTAGTGGTGTTTTTCTGTTAGGTCACTGATCCTTATGTATCTTCCCAACCAGGCATAATATGGATGTATCTAACAGTAATTTACTCTTACAGATTCTCTCTGCACAAGACAGGAGAGTAGTTGATGCTGCCTGAGGACTGGGAGTGCTAGCCAGGTCCTGAATCTCTGGAGGACACTACAACTTCCCTCACCAACAGCAGGAAATCTGAAGCATCTCCTGGCTTTCATTCATCACTACTCTTCCTCAGTCCTCCTGGCTCCAAGATCATTGATGATCAAGAAGCTGACAAGCCCGGCTGGGCAGTGGCTGGACGTGGCTGAGACCAGACAGTACCAGGGACATGCTACCAAGTATCAGGCTCTCCTTTCTGTACTGTGTGACAACTCCTACATACTTCAAGGCTATCATCTTTGAGCAAGGTTCTTCAAATTTGCCTTCTCTCTGACAAAATCTGTTCTTCTTCCCCTGATTATAGCAAGTCTCACATTAACTTGGTAGTTAGGTGAGTGCATTTCTTCTCAGTGGGTTCTAAACTTCTGGAGGACAGGGTCAATCACCTAGTCCTCTCATAACCCCAGCAACTAGTACAGAACTTGGCACTAGTGCTGTCTGTATTTGGCACAAAACATAGGCTTAATAAATGACTGCTGAATCGTTCGGCTGAACACTCCAGGGCTTGGAAAATGAACAACCACATCAGTGTTTTCAACTACAGATTCTATTGTGTATTTACTCACATTTCAGAGGAAGACAAGCTTATCATCCCAAGCATTACCACATTAATAATAATGATGTGGACATTAACAGTGATGATAGTCCCTTATGCAGGAATATCACCTTATAATTTCTGAGTACTTTTCAATTTGTTGTCTCATTTGTGTCTCACAATATCCTCTGCAGTAGGGAGGGCCAGGATCCTCATGGCCAGGACACAGATGAAGGATGAGGTAATCAGAGAAGGTAAATGTATTTTCCAAGCCATTCAGCTATTGAGAGATGGAATTAAGACCAAAATCAGGTCTTCAGTCTGCCAAACCACAGCTCCACTGTGAATGATAAAACTAAAGTACTAAAACACTATAATGATGACAATAAATAAAACCCAAGTCCTTCAAGATGGAAAAATTAAAAGGACCAGCTTTACCTTGATTCTAATACATGCAGTCTATTTTCCAAATTTTGTAATAGCAAAAAGTTGGAAACAACAACCCCAGACACTGAACTAGTAAGGAGCTGGTGAAAAGGCATTGATGAGCGCCATCCACTGAGACACGAGCAGCCTGAAAAGCAGTAAGTCTGGATACTGATATGGAAAGATGTCCAAGATCTATTGTGCGTGTGCTCAATAGACCAGATTACAGATCAGTACATATGATGTGATCTTATTCATATAGAACAGCTACTGCCCATAATCATTGGCTGCCTGTTTTTGTAAATAAAGTTTTATTTTAACACAGTTGTGCTTGTTTACATCTGGTCTGTGGCCTTTTTTTTTTAAAGCGTTGCAACTGCAGAAATAAGCGGTTGCAAGAGAAACCATCTGGAGCCAAATATTTACTTTCTGGCATTTTACAGGAGGAGTTTGCCAACCCCTGGTATAGAATTGACATTACTTTATACAATATACCTATAATGAGATAACAAACCATTAATAATGGAACCTTAGGAGGTGGTAGTGCTCCTAGGAGAATGTTATGTTTTAGAGTATATCTTACATGCTTCTGTATTATTTGGCTTTCCAACAAACACATTACTTTTCAAATAGGCGAAATGAAGATAATTCTGTTTTGAGTTCATAGAAGAAGTCCTACAACAGAGGAGGTGGGGTGGGAATCTTCATCACAGCTCCCAGGCCCACAGTGTTCTTCCAAAAGTTTGAAAGGGAAAACAGATACTTTTTAGTTTCTGACTGGTAGAAGTTGATTCACTGTGACCTTTCCTGAGCTACTTCAGATTTTCTTCATGGTGTTTTGAGCTCTTCCTTCTGAAAAAGCTATCTTCTTCTACCCCAATGCCGTACCAAAAGCTCCTATTCAGCTTCAAGGTCCTGTCTAAATGGTCCCTGCTCAGCAAGTCCTTCACAAACTACCATTCTGAATGGGTGCTCTGTTCTTCTTTCTCATAGTAGCCTATTTTTTCTCTCCTAACTTCTTACACTTTTCATGTCTGGTTTGTCTACTTAATTGATGATCTGTTTCTGTCACTTGCTTTTGAGTTATACTGGGGTAGGGACCTTGACCATTTAGCTCACTACTGTAAACTCAATCAGTAGCACAGAGCATGAAGTGGGAGCTCAGTAAGCATTGGTGAAGGAACTGATGGTCTCACACACCTGCATGGACGTCCCCAGCCTGCCTCTACCTTGAGGGAGACCACCGTACATGCTGCAGGAGAATAATGGTTCTCCTGCTCACCCTTTCCACTGATATTACCAGCTAGGAGAAAGACAACAAGCCTCCCTGGGACTCACCTTAATGGCTGAATCCTCAAGAGAGGATCCCCTCTTTGCTCTTTGTTTCTTCTATGAAAGGGCAAAGCTCCCCAGGAGGATGGATTCAGAAAGTCCCTCAGAGCAGTGGTCTGACAGAGTTACCTCTGGCATGACTGTGTTCAGGACCATCTCCTAGGAGGTTGGTCCAGCCAGCTTCAGGGGATGACTGAACAGTGGTCAAAACCCCACCCTTGTTGCCTTAGAATGAGGTAGGGCTTCAGTGTCACCTGTGCAGGAGAAAGATCCGCCAGCCTGACTGTTGCTAGGATGTGAACTCTGTGGAGGCAGGGACTTTGGTTCCCTACTCTGTTCCCAGCATTTGTATCAGTGTGGGGCACACGGCAGGCACTCTTAATACCTACTGAATGAACAAACAAATCCAAATGCCTGATCTGCCTTTGCCTCGATGCCAAAGCCAAATCCCGTGACATGTTCCATGGACCCTTGGATTAGTTCTGGTCCCTCTGAGGACCTCTCAGAGACTTGGAAGTGGGATAGAAACTGGGAAGTGACTCTGTATCCAGAGTGATGCAGTCATACTTGTCCCAAGAGAGTGAAGAAGTCAGGAAAATGGACTCCCAGGGAAGATAGCGCAGCAAATACTCAGAAAGCATCAGACCAAAGACAAGTCCTGAATGGGAGATGATGGTATCTATATCTGATTTTCCATCCTAACTTTGCCCCTTGGGTGTTTACACTTCCTGCCTGTAGGCTCCTGTTTCTAAAAATATTTTGCCTTTTTGTGTTACACTTGATTGAGTTTTTGTTATATGTACTGTTAAAATATAGAGCCCTTTTTAGTTTAAATTGGGTTGGTTAGTTGTTTTCTAATAATAAAGCCTTCTTTCTGGCTCAGGTTGTTTTGAGTGGGCTTCTTTTTTTATATTCTTATAATAAATTACCTCCCCCTCTTTGCTGAGTAGGTTTTCTTTTTTTAATTTTCAAACTAAAATAATATCTTAGATGAGAGCTGCTGCCTTTCCCCGGGGAAGTTGGAAGGATGTGGGAAGTGCTCCCGGGCTCTCTGCCCCAGGCCAGACTGGTTTCCATGGTGCTCAGCCAGCAGACTCCAGCAACGACTCTCTCTGTGGGGCTTTTGTGAGCTTCTCTCACCCCTCAAAACAGAGCTCCTGAAGCCATAGCTCCCAGGAGACTCGTCTCCTCAGCATTAGCAGAGCCTTGGATCTCTCTAAAAGGCGGGGAGACAAAGATGGTTCCTGGATGGAGGAGGCCAACTCTTTGCCTCCTGAGGATGTCGAACTGCCTACTATGCAAGTCTCATTGGGTCATGCCTCCATCGGCAGTGCTCTGTGGACCTGCAGGGGAGAGTGTCTCAATTCTTAGCCAGGACTGGCAAAGTATTCAGGACATACACATACACACCATGAGTGTCTGTTCTAAATATCTCATATTCATATGTATGCATGTACAAAACATTATGCTTGCAATTTATATTTTCAGTAATCAGAAAGGAAAATGTACTGTTTCACTAGGCTAGCTCAAGGATGAGGTATGAACATCTTTCTTCCAAGTAAGAGCACAGCAAAATGTTTTTGGGATAGAACAGAGAAGATCAGAGTATGTGCCCAGAACCAGGGCTGGGCCTGTTTATATCCCTCTATATGGGTAAAGAAGTTGATGCTCAAGGAAGTTAGGCAGGTTGTTATAGGCAGCAGAGTTAATAAGTGATGGAGCCCAGCCCTGTGAGATACCGAGCACCGGAGAATATCATCACAGCTGTGGGACCGACAGCAAAGTAGCCCATTTCGAGAATCCAAGGATCCTGGTTAGAGAGAAGGAAAGTGTAGAGAATGCAGGGGTCCCTGGGTTCCATCAAATGGGCTGCTGGACCAGAGGCCCAGGGAGATGGCAGAAAGTGGTTAACATCAGGGTGTGCAGCCTGGACAAGCAGGCAGGCAGCTAAAGGATCATACATCTCTCCTGGTGCGTGCAATAGAGATCTTAAGTAGTGGAGGCTGCACTTCTCTCTCCATCCTGTCTCCTCAGTTATCAGCTGTCCTTCTACTATTTGGCTACCTAGATGTCAGCCGGGAACGTTTTCTTCCTTGGGTTGTATTTTGGACTTGAGGGATCCCTCCAAATACCACTTTGGGCTGACCACTGAAGGTGGTAAGTGCTTCATGGGAAGAGAACTGGAAGGTGTGGCTCTTGGTCCTTGATTTCGGCAGAGAAGACATGGAGAAAAGGAGGCCACAGCCAGGTGACCACAAACAAAGTAACTGAGCAGGAAGCTGAGGGACTTTCTGCCCAGTAGTTTATTGTCCCCAAGGAATGTGAAATAAAGTCAGCTTATAAGGATAACACTAACAGTGATTACATTTGGATGAAATTTTGAGGTCTCCACCCAGAACGCCCTAGGTGGAACAAGTCAGAAGCAGCTCTAGCTGTTACTAACACTTGGCTTGGGCTCAAGGGCAGCACTTGTGCCTCCAAGTGTCATGTTTGTGCAGCTTTTTCTGGCTGTCCTTAGCCATTTGGGTGCAGGTTTTACCAAGGGCACAGTTTGGCAAGGATTATACAATAGAAGGATCAGGGGGCAGGGAAATTGAGAGTACTGATGAGAATATGAATAAAGAAAGAATAATAAAAAATAGTCATGATAACCCAGGAGGGGGATTGGTGGTGGGTAGAGCAGCAGAGCTCCCAGACTGTCTTTAGTTAGAATTCTGCAGTGTCTATGTCCTGACACTGCGCGAGGAAAAGGTTTGGGGATAGGAAGTTGACTGCAGGATAGGTGACTTGGAGGAAGAAAGGACAGTAAAGTATCCATTTTGTTCTTCAAGTCAGCCCCTTGAGGCAAGAAGACGACAATAAAAGCAATTTCTAGTTTGTGCACCTTATATCTTCTAGAACTGTACTTGACAAATAGCAGACCACTAATAGCTGTGAAGAGTTCAATGAGGTGATGAATACAAAGTACCCATGGCAGTGGTGGCAGTTGGTATACACAGAGTTAGCTATCATAATTAGTGGTATTTGTGAACTCGTGTGAGATAGTCTCAAGCGTTGCCAGAAATATTTCATTAAGCGACATTTTAAAAGGTGGCTCAGGCCCTACATTGTGCAAGTGGGAACCATGAGCCAGAAAATTTTTAATTTTAACCAGTAATATGACCTCATTTGTATACACAGGCTGGTGAGGAGTGAGTGAACTTGGGTTACAGTAATAATAACAAAATTCATCATCTCTAGAGTATCTGTAGAGTGTTTAGTATATTCTGAGCATTACACTAATGTATACATCTATATATCTCTGCATAATATGTCTGTACAGAGTATCTTTTATTCTTAACCTTCTGCAACATAATTTTTATTACCCCCATTTTTTGTGGATGATGTTCCAGGAGATAATAACTTGCCAAACTCACAAATCAAGCAAGAAATGGAGCTAGGATTTGGATAATGGGGTCTGGGATAATTAAGAAAGAAGAAAAGGTCAAAAAGAGAATAATGGAGTAGAATAAAGTGGAGTGCTCAAGAGCCTGGAACTCTCTCACTACTATTAATAACATTTGAAGATTACAGAACGCTCGACATGTGCCAGGCACTATACCAAGGACTTCAGTGCACAGACTCAGTGATCTTTACAACATTTCTAGAGGGCAGGAATTTTCCTACCATTGCTTCACAAATGAAGACATGGAGGTTTTGAGAGGCCAAATAATTTGTACACTATCACACAACTGTTAAGTAGTAAACATGAACTTGCAATCCTGTTAATCCAAGTCTGTGATCTGGGCCAGGCAGGGACCATGATCTACTTTTGTAAGTAAATTTTAATTGTCACATGACCACACCTATTCCTTTACATTTTGTGCAGGGCTGCTTGAGCTCTATGATGGGAGAGCTGAGTAGTTGTAATAGGTAAACCTACAATATTTACTATCTTTAAGAAAAAATTGTTGGTGCTTGCCTTTGATACCTCCATGATAGTATTCTGCTTGACTGAATTAATTCACAGGTGCAAAGGGAGTAAGTGAATAGGGCAGCTGGAAGGATGAGGAAACATGATTGTGGGTGGGCATGTAGCTAGGTGTAGATTACCTGCTTAGTATGTGTAAAGCCCTGGATGTGATCTCCAACACTGAAAAACAAATAAATACATGAATGGGGTGGGGGAGAAAATGTGATGAGAAAGTATCAGAAAATGATCAGTCTATGACAAAAAGTAGGAGTATATAGTCAAAGAGTATTCTTGGGATAGAGGTCCAAGCACAGTGACCTTAGGATTAGACAGCCTGTCCATATGGGTGGATGTGGTTTGGATATGGGTTGAGTGTGTCTTCCAAACGTTGATGAAATAAGAGACTTAGCCTCCAGTGTGGTGATGTTGAAGTTGGGGAACCTTTAAGAGGAGAGGTCTAGTGGAAGATGGTTAGATCATGGGAGCCACTGCTCTTGGAAAGGATTAACATAGTTCTGGTGTGACTCCCGTTACGATAGGTTGTTATGAAAAGGGTGAACCTGCCTCCTAAATTTTTCTGATCTCCCATCATGCTGTGTGATCTTTCCTACATGGGCCCCTGGTATTGTGATGCCATTCACCATGAGGCCCTCACCAGAGCCAAAAAGATGGACTGACATGATCTGGGAATGTCAGGCCCCCAAATTGTGTGCTAAACAACCCTTTTAAATTTATAATGCACCCTGCAGGTATTTGTTACCATAACAGAAAATGAACTAAGCCATGGACAAGGACAGCGGAAGGATTTAGGGTAGAGAAGATTGAGATTCATCCGGGAACCCTCGCTAATGCAGCAGAGGGACCAGGAAGATGTTAGCTGATAGCTATGGAAGGAGGTTATGAGACTGAGGTAGACCTAGGAATGCCCATCACAGAAAAAGGAAGAAGAGGAGCATGATTTGGAAATAGAAGTGAAGTGCAAAGAGAATGCTGTTTCCCTTCTCTCCTTACCCTGGGGCATCCAGAAGACTAAGCCACCTACAGGACTTCAGGTGAGGCAGGTCCTCTGAAGGAGCAGTCATGCTGGAGTTGGCACAGACTCCTTCCGGCCCCGCCCCAGGCAGTCCTCTCTGCACTACACCATGCCCCTCTGTCAACTTGGCTGTTCCCTTGGAAACCCCTGGCACTAGGCCCTTACCTGTGTAGTCAATCACGAAGCCAGCATTGCTCACAGATGCGTC